>WWET01005837.1:440-14971 GCA_011038615.1 Limnodynastes dumerilii
ATTATTATTATTCCTTTAGTATAAGATTAAGATTTTTTTTTTACATGGTGTTTTAAACTTTAAATACATAAACAAAACAGGGTTAGAACAGACAGACTGGGGGAGAAATGATACTGCTATAATGCTTAGTGTATAGGTCAGTAGTGTTTGAAATCTTAGAGTAATGGTTGCATATTGCCATATGGTTCAGCCAAGTTGCAAAGTGTTAATGGTCTGCATGATTCAGCCACTTAGTAAATGATGGACCGTATTCACACCAAAGAAACAGAGGCTTCTTAGATGCGGATCCTTAGTAAATGATCTACTATGCATGCGTGGTAGGTCTTTTAGGTAATCCGCGTACCAGTTAGGTACGTAGTTTGCCTCTGTGCTGTATTTAAAGATCGCAGAGAGTATTTTAAGTAGAAAGAGGCGGCATAATGCTGCCTTGGGAAGTGTTTAGACCGAAGTGGGAGGGTGGAGGGATTTAGATTAGCCGGGGAGGTGGGGAAAAGCAATGTCCGTGTGGACATTGCACGGATAGATAAGGTCGCCAGATATGTTTTCAGCGCTCAGAGTAAGGAGAGAGAGATAAAACAAACAAAAGGGGATCTCCAGTTGCTTTAAGGGGGTGACCAACCCCAGATAAAAGGAAAATATATAGACAAAAAAGCGCTCAGAGATCCTCTTTCTAAATTAATAATCAATGTTTATTTATTATAAATATCTCAATTACAATAAAAAGCTCAAGTTCATACTCTGTCATAAGTATAAAAACATATATTTACAATAAACACGGATAAGTAATTGCTCCATAAATAGCCTATATTAATTAGCTGAATAGAAACAATCTGGTTATGTCCCAGAATTGCTGAAAGTTCATATACAGGCAATAGAAGAACAATCCAGTGATAAAAATCCAATGCAGGAAAGAGGTCTTAAACTGTAATGTATATCAATTGTTGAACCAATGGAGGGATATCAGGAGCTTTCTCCCAATTTAAATCAAACATGCTAAAAGATCAAATAATCGTACAGAGCGTTTCTGGTGCGTTTATTTGGCGTTTCAAAAATGTACCATACACTAGAGCAATTATTTGCCCGATCACCCGATAATTGGGTGATCGGGCCGATAATCGCCTAGTGTATTGCCAGCTTTAGAGGCTAAAGGAAAGACTTACTGGTTGAGGAAAATCTTTCTGTAAAGTAAGTGCAGCCCAGGAGAAGTCCTGAAACCTGGAATGAAACCTGGAATGGGAGTATTTAGTGTGGTAAGTAAGTCACATAGCATTGCTTATTTGATTAATTAAATTTAAGAAATACTAAGGCTTAACATTACCCGAATGAAGGTTACATTTCTGGGTTCGGGACAAAATACTGGATTTCACATACTTTTGACTTGCAGCTTATTTAATAAGATGCCTGAAAGGTCTGTTATAGGTGTGGTCTATCACAAACCGCGGCAGACGCCGCACTTACCTGTGTCCTGGTTCCCTGTCTGTACCATTCTCCCGGCGCACGGATCCTCGCAGCCGTCGGAGACTGTCAGCAAGAAAGCATTTTCCAGTGGTTGGTAAGGTTGTCCGCGTTTCACAGTTGTTTCGAGGTGGTATCTACTACTTTAGTTGTGCTCCTGGTCAATTCATATGGGTCAGCCACTTTCATTTAATCAAAGTAGCTCCTAAACTGTAAAACCAATGGTATGTTATGCATGAAAGTATCTACTGAGGCAGAAGGAGAACATTGACTGATATGGTTCCATTGACTTTTATATATGTTTGCCCTTCGATTACTTTATTTTTACTTACCTGTTAATCTTGTTACTAATTTTTTTGTCTGCTTATTACCTCGGTCAAGTAAATTGTCTTAACTTAATCCTACTTTTAGATACACTTCAGCTAATTATAGTTCGTATTAAATTAATAGTATTGTGTTATTGTGATAACAAGGGGAGTTTATCAGCCTTGGCAATAGCTTTGACTTTCTTTCTGTCCTTGAGTAATAAATAACTTCATCATTCTGAAATAACTAACTATAGCATCATAATAGTGCCAAAAATATGATTGGAGAAAAATGACTGACATGAAAAATAACAATTTAAAATATTTTCTTCATTTTTTTTTAAATGCATAGACAGTAAGTGTTAATCATTCAGCTGTACTGCAACCACCTGTGATAGTAATTAATAAAATAATAAATGGCGTAACCAATTTATATTCCTTTTGTCCACGTGTCCTGTTCTGATAGAAGTTCAGAACAAGCTAAAACAGTGATCTAGCCATGATGGAATCCTGGGAAGGACAAAGCTGCAACATAGGACCCGATCTAGAGTTCTGATCACAATGCCCTTGATGATTTAAGCACAGCAGTAGCAGCAGGGATCTGATGTTGGATGCCTATTGTATTCAGACTTTCATGCAGGTGATGGGAGGTCACTCACCTTGCCTGTAAGGATTTCCAACATAAGGGGCCGTATTCACAGATCCGTTTTTGCGTGGGGTTGTGTGCATATTTTTAGTAGTGGATTAATTACGCATACATATCGCAAATAACGTATTTACGCACGTAAGTATTTTCACGGACCTGTGAATCGCACTTAGGGACATATGTAAGGAGCGTGTTTTTTATCTGTACGGTAGAAGTTATGTGAAAGTGGGCGGAGGAGGCATTTAAATGGACATTTGAGAGCGTGGTTAGATAAATACACACCTATGTAAGTAAGATACGCATGAAAGTACACACACATAGCGTTAAGGGTGCCCTATGGAGGCGAAAGTCACCGAAAACCCGTCCGGTTGAGGTGAGTGTCATGGGTGTTGCCTTGCTACGTGCGTGCATAAAAACACACACATAGTAAATACGGATCTGTGAATCCGGACCAAGATTCCTAACTTAAGACTTCTGTATCATCACATAAGCAGTAAGTACGATGCAGAAGTCTGGTTAGTATGGAGGAAACTTCCCTCCTCCCACGTTGTAGAATTGATTTAATCTTTCCCCATCCTCTCCCTCCCATTGAAAACACTTTGTGTATGGAACTCTGAATCCAGAGGATTCAGTACTGGGAATACAGTGCTTTTGTTTACAATCGGAACAGCTCTAGCTGGCATTCTGGCTTTGGTCCATAATGACTAAAGACCGGGGACTGTATTCTCAGATCTGGGTGGGCTAGGTGCAGACAGATCCTCACCTAAATAACCCATCCTGCCCCTATCCCGTCCACCTGCCTTTTTGGGTACCTAATGGCACTTACGAGTGCCATAGGTCTACTTTAACAATCCGTGCAATGTCTGCACAGGCAGTGCCTCCCCCACCCTCTTAGGCTAATCCAAATCCCTTCCCCCGGCCACATTTACCTAATCCCTCCGCGAGGCGGCATTACACTGCCTCTTTCTACTTAAATAGAAAAAAACTGTGAGGTCTATAAAGACTGCATGGAGGCAATCTACGTACCGAACTGGTACATAGCCAACAGGACTGCTTCTTAGGTGTGAATATGGTCCTGGATCCAGAGAGTCCCTTTTCCGCATTATCTGTGTTTGCACATCAGCTACTTTTATGTTCTGCATATACATACACACCTGTGTTACATTATTGAATCACAGGGATGGGTTGCAATCAAAAGTGGTCTTGACTTCTTATTACCTACCCTTCCTCCACATAAGCTTGCCTGCCCTCCCCATCTTCATCACTGTGTCTCCTGTTTATTTACCCTCTCTTACTTAGCATGTTTATTCTTTTAAGCAGGGTCCTCTTCCCTCCTGTTATCTTCCTTCTATCCTGTTCTCATCACTTCCCACCTTTTTATCTCTACTGTCTATCTCTCTCCTTACTCATCTGCTCCTACACACATATCCAGCATCTTTATTTTCCTTACTGCTCAGGTATTTCTTTACTGTATTTTATTTTTTTGCTTTGCACATGTATTGTATTTCTTATTCATGTTATTATACCCTCTGTTAATTATTGTATTGTATATGTGACTATTGGATTTACTATTGCCTCTATAAGCTGCGGATACCACATGGCGCCTTATAAATAAACGTTAATAATAATTACAATATAGAGTAATTTTAAAACTTATACTAGATGGTTATCTGAAGTTCATGTGAGTAGTTAAGTTGTGATCATACATATACGTACAGTCATGTTTCTATTTTTTTTTTTTTCATACATTAGATTATAGCGTATCAAATTGGATTAGATAAGCACTAATTAGGATAAAATATCTCTGTTTTCTTACAGTTAGAAACCCTCATTAGTAATTAGTAACAAATAAACACAGGTCATGCTTCTTTTAAAACACCTACACTGCCTTAAAGTTCTGAGAATGACCATCTTATATTAAGGGAAAGAACTAACTTGTCCTTAAATATTCCTTTCACCAGTGCCAGTGATGTCTTCAATATTTACAGGCGGAGCTATTAACAGACACAGAACCTTAGAGGCGATCATAGACCAGGTAATAATCAATAAATTCCAACACTACATTTGTCAAGATTCGCACAGACACTTAGAACAGTGGCGTCCTTTATTAAACCCGCTCACTTCCAATTCAAGCCATCTCCATCGTATCTATCTCTGACACCCGGGACAGATTCCAAACCCCCCTTGAACGTGACAGTGAGTAGTTAAGTTGTGATCGTACAGATACATACAGTCATGTTTCTATTTTTTTTTCATACATTAGATTATAGAGTATCAAATTGGATTAGATAAGCTCTAATTAGGATAAAATAATAGTATCTCTGTTTTCTTACAGTTAGAAACCCTCATTAGTAATAACAAATAAATACAGGCCATGCTTCTTTTAAAACACCTACACTGCCTTAAAGTTCTGAGAATGACCATCTTATATTAAGGGAAAGAACTAACTTGTCCTTAAATATTCCTTTCACCAGTGCCAGTGATGTCTTCAATATTTACAGGCGGAGCTATTAACAGACACAGAACCTTAGAGGCGATCATAGACCAGGTAATAATCAATAGATTCCAACACTACATTTGTCAAGATTAGCACAGACACTTAGAAAAGTGGACATTTTTAATAACATGATACTGTTCTGTTCTGGTGGTGTGGGGGTTGTTGATTTATGCCTCAATGCTTTGGAATCATGTTGCTTCTACTACTTCCTGTACAGTAACATAACCATGACCATTGGAATTGAGAAGATGGTTTCCTGCTTTCTGGGGTTGGTGCAAGATATATTGGCAGACATGAGTAGAAATTGCCATAAAGTGACACATTATCAGTTGCATTGATTGATATGAGCCTCTGCAGATATATTAATGCAGAAAAATGTGCTGGATAAATTATTGAACTTATTCCCACCATTACATTTAACTTGTTAATGTTGTGTTGAAAATGTGTTTTCTTATTATTTATGATTTAACTTATTATAGGAAATAAAATCTAGTTTCAAAGGGAAAAGTAGTGATTTATTTTGATTCTTTTGCAACAGGTTTGTAAAATATGCAGTTACTGGAGCGGATCCAGATCTGAATGTGATTGTGTCACAAACTATGTAACGTGTATGTAATGCATGTACACACTATCGAGCTTCCAACACATCACCAACATACATCCAGATCAGGGTAAGATTGTAAATAGTCAGTAGAACGTAATTATTTTGAAGTTCCGTCCAAAATATGTTCCTGATATGGAGGAGAGGAGAGGAGGGTACCATATTTCAAAAGAAAAGGTGTAATAGAACACGAGGGCATGAATATAAACTGGAGGGTGGTAGATTCAAAGGAAATGTGCGGAAAAATTACTTCACTGAAAGGGTGATAGATAAGTGGAATATTCTTCCATGTGAGGTGGTTGAGGCCAATACAGTAGAACAATTTAAACATGCTTGGGATAAATATAAGGGTATCCTAAATTGTAAACCAAATTGAGGGTAAATAGGGTCTAGGGTCAGTATAGTTTTGAATAAACAAATGGGCAGACTGGATGGGCCATGTGGCTCTTATCTGCCGTCACTTTCTATGTTTCTATGATAGATGATGTAAATACGTTCAAAATTAAATTAACATTAGAATACGTATTTGCACAGCATGATCAAGCTTATATGTGTCTCTATCTGTCACTTTTCCATATTACATCCTAATATGAATTGCATTTGACGTAACCACAATTTTCTAATATAAATGTAAAAAAACTTTATTAACAACCTTAAAAACACACCTTTAACATTGCACTTTTGAAATATATTATTAGAACTTAACAAACATATTTAATTTAAGCATAACACTTTAAAAAACAATGTTTAAATTATACTCAACATTGTTTAAATTATATTCAACCATGCATAAAAAAAGTTTTTTATGAACATATGGCTACAGGTAAACTACCTAATTGCTAATAAACCATGTTTGTAGGATATTTTAACATCCAAAGTGCATGACAGGTGCGTGTAAAGTGCGTGACAAGTGATTAAATTAGTTTAAGCGTAGTTTTTCCTATGCTGTGAGGGTACGTGAATAAGTTAGACATGACCTCCAGCAGGTGCAAATGTTTTGACGTATCCTGAGTACATGACCGAGCACGCTCAGATGCAGTTGTGTGACCACGCCCATCCAGCTCATTGACTACGTCCCTCCACCCAGACCCGCCCATGGAATGGGAATGCCCTGCAGAACGCATAAGCAACCATTTACGTTTGAATTTGAACAGGGAGCATATGCGTTTCTCTCGCTTTTGGGCAGACGTACTTGCAAATTAACATAAGCACAGATCTAGATCAATGCCTCTGTGTGCAAAACATGCTGTGGGACAGAGGACCTGATCCACGCATTCTGTATGTGCAGAGGACTAATAGTCTGCATGCAAGAGGGAAGTGAACTCCAATATCACTCTCCTCTCATGCGCGGTCTTTAGCTCAGTCACGCGGCCTTAAGGCTACATTAATTCTCTGTGCGGATCGGTATTCTTACAGAACACTGATCTGCGCAAAAGATGCAAACCCTCCCAACACCCTTAGCACATTGTATCATTTAAATGTCCTCCCTCCACCCACCTTGCTGACTTTAGCCATGCGGAGGAGATAGCCCAACTTAATGTGCAGATCTCCAAAGGAGAGCATACAAAGAGTAAAAGTTTATGCAATAGGCTTCCGTAAGTAGCTTAACATTGCAAAGTCTGGATCATGTACAGAGATGTAAACTGCAAAAAATGACTTTTAGGGGGTGTACTCTCTAAATTTAATGTATAATAGACCCAACTTTTGGCAATGTAATATACGCAGGCTGCATGTGGATTGAATTTTGCTAAAATAGATTAAAAAAAATGTAAAGTATTGGTAGTATTTTAGTATTGTTTAATGTCAATTCCAGGAGAATGAAGGGGACAAAATAGTAAAAAAAAGAAATACTACTATAATTAAAAATGCTGTTTTGACCTTTAGGTGGTGCTACCCTCTGATGTCACTGGAATACTGAAACCCTTTTACTGAAACACAATGAAACAATTTAACATGGCTGGGATCAAGGTCTAGTGATTTATAAGTTAAAAAAAATAACTATAAATGGGTAGACTGCATGGGTCAAGGGGCAACCACCTGCCATCAACAGTCAAACTCTAATGCTTCCCACCTGAAAAGGAAATTAACAGAATTAACCTTAAATTGTGTTGGCAAATATGTTACATGAAGTATTGTAGTTTTCCAAGTGAAGAAAAATGAGGCGCTAATAATAAGCGGGTGGAGATAATTTGGTGTAATTAAGATTTTTTTTTTTTAACTGTTCATTTAAAAAGTGAGTTAGAACCATAAGAGATAAGCTAGAAAAGCTACATGTCTCAGGTGAAGTGATTTATTTAAGCGATAACAATGTTTTTATATCTTAGCCGTATGTAAAGTTGCCTCACTTAAAAATAAAAAATTACAGTAAAAGTTTAGTTAAACAAATGAGTGAATAAAAACAGATTCCATAGTCTGCTAGAGTGCAATTTTCATTGCTATTAACGTCTGATATTCATGAACGTATTAAGCGCTGGCTAAAGATTCTACATTTCTTTTTTATGAAAATGACATCTTTTCCATTTGCAGAGAAAAAACTCATATATAAAAACTCCTAGTAGATTCAATTTAATTCAGGATAGCACATTAAGCAGTATACACATAGTGAAGGATTTCTATAAAAGGAAAAACCCACATCTTAATTTCATCCTTGAACTCTTATTCACATGATAATAAGATTTTTTTTGTTGTCAAAAAATGTCGTTATGGTCATGTTGAATATACCAAAATGCTTAATTCTACCAGATAATTTAAGTAGAACTAACAAAATTGTCATCATGTCTGTTCAAGGTTAGATTGTTGCAACACTAAAAGAGCACTACCAAAAGTTATTTCAGTATTTTGACTGGCCTGGGATTTTAACAGGCAAGTAATAAAGTTAGTGATGCTGAAATGTATATATTTTAGTGTCATAGGCCCTGATACAGAGTAACGCTGTTGTGCTGAGCGTACTAACGCTCAGCGTAACAGCGTTACACTCCCCCGACATTCCCCCTGCCAGGTTGTAATTACACTGGGTTACGCCGGCTAAAGGCTACCCTAAGTTCAGCTTGCGTAACCCAGTGTAACTACGCTGGGACGGCACCCCGCCTAGCCCCATACCCCGCCTACCTGCAATAACCTCAGCATAGTAACGCTGGGGAACGCCCTCTCCAGCGATATTACGCTGAAGCTACAGACGCCCGGTCCATGATCGGGCGTTTCCGTAGCAATGCCAGGCAACATCTGCCTGACGTATGCGCAGATCGGCTTTTAAGCTGATCTTGCACTGCTGGGTGGTGTTTTAACGCCAGCCAGCGTAGGTCTGGATCAGGCCCATAGTACCCTGTTCAGACTTAGGGTTACATTTACTAAACTGTAGGTCTGGAAAAGTGCAGATGTTGCCCATAGCAACCAAACAGATTCTAGCTCTCACTTTCCTATTACATACTAGAGAATGTCAGCTAAAATCTGATTGGTTGTTATGGGCAACATCACCACTTAGTAAATCTGGCATTTAATATTGTTAACCAATTTACGCATGTGTTTAAGGTGCTGTTTTTTTGTGAACTGTACAGGCATGTTGCAGATGTCACGCATCGGATCTCAGTGCATACAAAGTTGATTTTCGCATGTGCACAACTCTGTATGACAGAGAGTGACAACACTCCATACGTGTGAGAATTTGCATAATGGGTGGAGGGAGGCATTTATATAATACACTATGGGCTGGGTTAGGCACTTCCACATGTTTGAGCGCTATATCCACACAACGATAGACACAGAGAAGTTAAAATGTAGGGATATGGTCACGGAAATCAGCTACATTCCGTAAGTGAATGTCATGGGAGAGCACTAGCCACCTACGTGCAAGTATTTGCTACTCCATGCATACGGAAGTTTGAACACAGTCCATACAGGGAAAAAGAAACACTGTAGAGACTAGCTTCATCAACAATACCTAAGGTTATAGTTAATATACTTTTTTTTATATCATATCAAATCTGTAGAATTTTTTTTTTTTATAAGTTATTTCTGAAATAACTGCTCCTCTTATTTATCCTCATTGAGTTAATAATGGGAACAGCTATTTACTAAGCTCTGAAATCATAGAGCTCTTGGTAGAGTCTAGGGGCTATATTTACTAAACTGTGGGAAGGGAAAAGTGGAGATGTTGCCCATAGCAACAAATCAGATTCTAGCTTTCACTTTTCTATTACATATTAGGGAAATGTCCGCTATAATCTGATTGTTTGCTGTGGGCAATATCTTTTCCTTTCCCTGCAGTTTAGTAAATCTGGCCCTAAGTGTATTGGCTCTCTCAGGATATTAGCAATAAAGGCTAGAGCTCTTCACACATACCAGAAATTCAGATTAGCGCATGTGCAGGAATATTTACCAACTAATGCCATAATAAGTTCATTTGAGTTGCATGTTGTCATTATAACTTTGACATTGTGGGCTCACTGCAATATGCAGAATTGTTACAAAAGCAATTAAATGGGTGTGGGGCTCCGGTCCAAATGGGTGATTTTCAAATTAGCCATTCCTCCCCAGCCTTTTGTGAACTGGCTGGGATTTCGATTGCATATGCCTCGATCCACTGAGCACCGGGCTTTCGGTGCTCCGAAAAGTGTAAAAAAAAAAAAAAATAATCCCCTAATTCTGACCCTAACCCTCCCCTCTCACAACCCTAACCCTCCTTTCTGGCAGCCTGACCCTTACAGCCTGACCCTAACCCTCCCTAACTTGCAGCCTGACCCTAACCCGTCACACACACTGCCCATACTTTCTTATCGCATACAATCACACACACACACACACACACACACACATACACACACACACACACTGCCCCTACTTTCCTATCGTATACAATCACACACACACACACACACTGTCCCTACTTTCCTATCGTATACAATCACACACACACACTGCCCATACCATCACACTTCACCTACTTTCTTATGGCATACAATCACACACACACACACACACACACACTAAAAATGGGGGGGAGGGGAAATGCTTTGTGTAGAAACTACGATAGAATCTAAAAAATGTACAAAAATGTCTAAATTCCATTATGTGTATAGATATCTATAACCAAATGTCACATATAATCTAAAAACTCAGTTATAAAAAAATATAAATAGATAGCTAGAAAGAGATTATGAAGGATACAATATGACAATAGGGTGCACATATAATTAAAAACAAAAATTACAGCTTGAGAAAGGGCGACGCATTGGTCCTGAAACACGTCGCTGGCAACACTCTACACCAATTTCAGTCCACAACCAGTAATCACTGATAGCTGACTGAGCCGTGCCTTACATTGGAAACTGGAGTTCCCCCTTTCTTACATCTTTCACTCAACAGTTCACCTTTTACGATGGTTATTTATTTCTGTATATATTTTTCATGTGTTTTTTTTTTATGGATTTTGAATAAATATTTTTATATTAATATACTTCTTTTTCACCTTTTTGGGATATTGTGGGAAGGTACAAAGATTTAAAGATGGAGTATTTTTTTTTGAGAATGAGCTATTCTTGACTGGAACTGTTCTCCGTTGGAACCACCCAGGAACTCTTGATTCTTCTAGTGCAATATAAAATATTTTGAACCTTTTATGTTAAATTTTTGGTCTTTTGTTTTAAAACATTCAACTGCATGTTATTTATAATGTATTTATTATTTTTATTCCTTTGCAACTTTATTTAATTTTAGTTTTTACTTATATGTACACCCTGTTATCATCTTTTATCCTTCATACCCTCTTTCTAGCTTACTATCTATTTATATTTTTTCATAACTGAGAGTTTTATATTATATTATATGTGACATTTGGTTATAGATATATATATACAGTGGTGTAGCTACAGTGGTCGCACTTGCGACAGGGCCTCTGAGCTAGGGGGGCCCAGCACAGCCCCCCCCCCCCCCCACTCCAGTACTGGAGTCCATTCTCCACTTACTTCCAATAGTGCCACGCTCGTTCTGAGTCCAGCGAGCAGTGTGCCGCCCACTGCAGTGTGCCGCCTTGCCCACTGCAGTGTGAATCAGAGCGCACACCGGAAGCTGTCACCCTGCAGTGCACCAGCCTGTCACTCGCCTGTCTTCAGTGGACCTGATCATACAGGCTGTTTGAGGTACGCAGCACTCTACTCCATAACGTAGTGGAGCGTAGTGGGTAGTGAACAGAAATTTGATTTTTTTGTAGGTGGGGGGGGGGGCCCAAGCTGACCTTTTGCACCTTGTGCCCATGAACCTTTAGCTACGCCCCTGTATATATATATTGCGTAAGTTTTGGATGGAATTTAGAATTTTGTACATATTTTTAGATTCTGTCGCAGTTTCTACACAGCGCATTTTCCCCGTTTGTTCCTTGGTATAGGGGTGAACTGCTGCATGTTGGCACTGAGTCCCACTGTACCGTATATGTATATTAGCACACACACTCTGCCCATACCACTATATGTCCATACAGTCCACACTGCCCATACTTTCTTATGTCCATACAGTCACACACATACTGCCCATACTTTATCATGTCCATACACACACACACACACACACACACACACACACACACACACACTAACTCCCTCTTTGTTCTTTCTTACCTTTCAATTACTTCCTTTCTATTCTTGTTTTCTTCTTTTCTCCATCTTCTTCCTGTGTGCTCTGCTGCCCAGCTTCTTGTTTACACAGTGCAGAGCCCTGGACCAGGTGGGGACATAGGTCCCCGTTCCGGTCGGCCAGTTAGCCGGCCGTGGGCTGCACAGCAGCGGCCCTAATACCACTGATGGCGGAGCGGCCCGGGGGGCACATGCCCCCTGGCCCAGCTCGCCACTGCTGCAGCCTGACCCTAACTCCTCAGAAAGACTTTACTCACTATGAATCCTGTCCACCTTCTTAGTGTCTGTGTGCTTGTCCAGAGGGCCAGGACCTGCCACTTGCCTACAGCCAAGACCATCCCCACCATCAGGGGCTCTGGTGAACACCAGGCTTGCAGTTAGACTCCACACCTTTGAGATGGTGGATGACAGTAATACAGCTGACTGAACGTGCTGCACATGCGCCAACTAGATACTTACACATCAAAACACAGCCAACCAATACTGTGTTCCAATGCATAAGTATGTCTAAAATGGCAAGGCGAAGCGAGACATCCACTCGTGTTCCCCCTCATGGTAGATGGGGAAACACATGCAAATTATACATTAAGGGCTTGCCTAAGCCTTTACATATAATCCTTCAATGCGTTTGATTCCCTTTCACATGTGGACACTTAAGGTTCTGCATGCAGAAGAGCTGTAGGTGTGAGGGTGTGTGTGCATTTATAGAATATAGGATCGTAATTTTCATCCATGGGAGGCTAACATATGGAATCTATTCTTATGGATTCAGCCCTCAGATTTTAAGGATAAAAGAAATTAAGGTAGAAATTTATACCTGGACAAAACCATGTCGGATTACAGGGGAAAACAATTTTATCTGTTGCTTACAGTATTAGAGCTGATCGGTGCTGTTTTTTAGACCAAGCCTAATAAACAGTTTGGTATTAAAGCGATTTAGTATTTGTTAAATAGAAAATACATTAAAAAAATTAAAGATAAATAAAATAATGTGACTCCTCCTGTTTCACCTATTTTCCTCTTAATGGACCAGATTCACAGATCTGGTGTGAGTTAGGCGTGGACAGACCCGCATCTAACTCACCCGTCCTGCCCCAATAACGCCCCCATTTTAGGTACCTTATGGCGCTTACGACGGACCTTGCCACTACCCGCCTCCCCCACCCTTCCCGGCTAATCTAAATACCTCCCCCTCCCACTTTTACCCAATCCCTTCCCGAGGTGGCATAACGCCACCTTTTTTTACCTAAAATTCTCCGGGCGGTCTTTAAAGACTGTACAGAGGCAATCTACGTACCGAACTGGTACGAAGACTGCATAAAGGACCTACTAGGCATCCATTACTAAAGATACGCAACTAAGAAACGACTGCTTCTTAGGTGTGAATCCGGCCCAATTTCTTTATTTTAACTATAATTCTGGCCCAAGGTGATTTAACACTAATAAGGTTAATTTTAGGTATAAGCATGCCTTATAGTAACTAGATTATTAACAAACATCCAGGGATTCTCTGAATCAGTTTAGAAACTTGTCACTGCTTTGAGGAGTAGTAATTGTATTGTAGCACTGAAATATAAATTCCTGTGCAGAACAAGAACATTGTGTGCTTAGGATGTGCTTCTTTAATCAGCCATATACACTGTGATTGATACAGTGACAAAGCAAATCATAAGACACCTAAAGTCATTTTTTTTCCAATATTTAAACAGCTTGATTATAATTCTAGGGTGAAGTCTTTTCTGGAGTCATAGTGAGAATAAAATCCCATTTCATGTCAAGCAGAGCAAGTATTATACTGTAAGATAATGCCATTTGGAAAGCAGCATTCAGCTTCTATTTCAAGGTTTTAGTGTGCAAGCTGAACCATAATTAGTGGGTAGTGCTGACAAAAAAAAAAAAGGAAAATAGGAAATAGATCCTATATAAAGTTGAACTGACCAGAATCACATTTATTTGGAAATCAGATACATACCATGGGGCTGACTCTGAGTCTGTGTGTATAGATATTTTCTGTTAATTATCGGCTGGTAAAAGGTACTCTGCATACCTGGAAAAATATATGGCTGTGTGGCGGGACCAATGCAGACATTCATCCACAAATCCATTAACTAGATTGTGAGATAAAATCGTTTCCTTTTTATTCCTTTTAGCATCGAATTATGGCATATTTTATATTATCTGTTCATTAATATCTATCATATGAATAATATGCATTGCAACCCACCCAGACCTAAAAGTAATGACACATTTGATAGAGAGGCTGGATTGCGATCCCAAGTGGAAATTCCCTGTTAGTAAAGTACTTGCATTCCAGACCAGATTCATAATTAGGATTACATTCTGCTACGGGGGCTATCGTATGGAATTTGTGATCAACAACCCAGCATGTAGGAGAGCAGATCAC
>WWET01005837.1:18970-31385 GCA_011038615.1 Limnodynastes dumerilii
ACTTGACTCCTCCTGAAGTCAACCTGGTTTTGCCCAGGTGTAACCTTCCTCTCTTATACATCCAGTACTCTGAATACGGGCCTAACATATACGTCCCGTGTTTAGCGATTTTTACTACTGCACATGCGTAGTCATTTTTAACTTAATCTACATATCTTTTTCTTACATGGAGTGCATAAATGCAGTCTTTCAGACAGCCGGTACTCTTAATATGGGCCTAAATTACAAGCTCCTTCTTAAGTCTGGATCCAGCCCAACATGAGGTATCATGTAACAGAAATAACCTGTGCAGAAAACATGAACTAATACACATTTAACTGGCAGTCCTGAAGCTGAAGGCAGGTGGGTGTTTGTGGTTCTTAAATGTAACATCAGACATAGCATAGTGATGCTGGGGCTGATTCAGAGATACGATTTTCATGCAACTTAGGAGCGTATATTTAGGATCTTAGAAAATTCGCATAACTGCGCATGCGTAGTAATAGTGCAATGCCGTCTACGTAGAGTTTAGGAGTGTAAATTCGCTAAGAGCGTTTGAATCGATCGCAAGAACTTAAGATCTTAAGTGCTGCGAAAGTTTAAGATCTTAAGGATTTGCATGAAAGTGGGCGCGGGCAGACACTTAGGATCTCAAATAAACGCTACTACTTCCCTTAAGATCTTAAATGACAGCGCAGACTTAGGGTTAGTCAATGGTGGTCTAACTTTAAGATCCGCCGCTGTTTGCAAGGGGAGTGACTGTTTATGCAGTGGGCTGTAACCTGCTAAGATCTTAGCTAAGGTGCGTATATTTGTGATCTTTTCGCAATCGCATCTCTGAATCAACCCCGCTATGTGCAAGTTGAAGGAGACCAATAAGTCACACATTTGCCTAGCAGCAAAGTTTGAAAACGGAGTCGGAAACTCTCAAGATGCACTGCTTCGAAGGGTTAGGTATGGAAGCTTCTAAGGAACAAACTACTAAACAAAGCATTGAGTAGCGTGAATCTGAACAGCAGCTATGACTTAATCAGATAACAATAAACAAAATCTATGCTGACACAGCATATACCTTGCACCCTGATTAAAGCAGTCGTATACTTATTGGGCCTGATCCAAAGCTACTCTACGCTCTGGATCGTTATTACGCTGAGCGTAAGCGTAAGATCGGCTGTTAAGCCAATCTGCGCATGCGCCTGGCAGATGTTTCCCGACGTAAGGTAGGAATTTCCTAACTGGGGATGGGACATCCGTAACTGTAACGTTGACACGGACAAAGGGGCGGCGAGCACCGTAACTACAATACAGTTACAGAAGGTAGGTGGGGGGAGGAAGGGTAATGAGGGAGGGCAGGGTTTTAGTAAATATACTGCAGTCCCGCCGTTATTACACTCTGTTATGCCGGCTGAAGTTAGGGTAGGCTTCAGCCGGCGTAACCGAGTGTAATTACGAACACCGCATAGCCATAACTCTGGATCAGGCCCATTAGTAGTATCATGATACTATGGACATGATCAGGTCACAACAACTTGAAAGTGTGAAAGAGAAGAAAGCCTTAGTAAAAAAAAAAATAATAATTTATTTTAAATGAATTCTACAATATGCCTCTGAATAGGACAATAGCACAATGAATCAGCTCTGTCTTCTTGATTTCTTTAAACTCTTTCTTCCTCTCGTTCTGAGCCAGAGGCTTTAATTATATTAATTACCTGGACATCTGTATTGGTTTCTTCATCCACCAATTACATCTATAATATTCTCAGCTCTTCATAATACTATATTGTAACCGGAACTTAATTCCTTTGCAAATGTCTCACATTTGGGGCCCTACTAATTATGGCTGAGAGGGATAACTTTTCATTGTGATGCTTCTAATGATTTCAGTAAAATCAATATATAATTCAAATTAATTGTGATTACTGGAAGGCACAAAGTGACACCCTGACAAACTGCTACAAAGTGAATATAAAGCTATTTTGATTAGAATTACTTACAGCTTTCAAACATCTTGGTTCATTTAATTGGACAGGTGTTACATGCAATAAGTCTTTGATAGATTTTCCTGATCTGAGCATGACATATAAGTTTAAGTGCTGATCCCTATTGAAAACGTATACCAAACATATCCGGCACTCCAAGCAGAGATGTAACTACCGTGGGAGCCAGTTGTGTGGCTGCAGAGGAGGAGGAGCGTTAGTGGCAGCTTCCCATCCTTCACACACTAAATTACAAGCTGTCAGAAGCTGGCAGCTTAAGACAGCTGTTGGCAATATATTTATATACAACGCTCAGCACTCATGGGGCCAGATTTACTTAGCTGCGGGTTTGGAAAAGTGGAAATGTTGCCCATAGCAGATTATAGATCTTGTAACTATTACATACTAGAGAATGTCATATGGAATCTGATTGGTTGCTATGGGCAACATCTCCACTTTTCCAAACCCGCAGCTTAGTAAATCTGGCACATAGACTGGATCCTGTGCGCTGTCTTGGTCTGCCAGCCTCTGATAGATGACTGTGTATAAGCCAGTTAGAGGAGGGGCTAGAATAGAGGGGAGTGTGGCTTGAGTCCAACCCCTCCTTCATCTAGACTTAGTCCTTGTCTCCTTGATACGAAGCTTAATTCTTTAATTCTGCCCCTGACACCACATGTTGTGAAACTATAAATCCCTCCATCCTTTTGCCAGGTATCAGCTATGCTTACTCTGTTAGGGCATGCTGGGAGTTGTAGTTTCATAACATTGCCTAAGCCTGATATATACTGTATAATACACAAGCAATGCTAAGCTCCTGGAAATTACACCTGTGATGTAATTACATGGCTCATTAATACTGGGTCTGATGTAATCACTTCCATCTTTATTAGACAGACTTGTATATGAAAAGGGTTGATGCAAATTGCCATGAATATTATTAGTCATGTGGGGATTTTATGAAAATGCACTTGAATCGTCATGTCTTTGTACAGTCATGCATATCCTCTATGAATTTTATTATCCTTCTAATTTAGATTCCATACATATTTCCCTGCCCAGTAAAGAAAAAGCATTTAATATAATATAATAATAATATAATAAAAAGCATCAAATTAGAAATTCTTAATAATATGAAATCTATTGTATATTCAATGTCCAATCAAGCAATATGCTAATCTCTCCGCAGTCATATTAGTACAGCTGAATTTCTGAACACAACAACTCTTGGCAGTATATTTACATGTGTAAAGTTGAGCTTGGTAGCTAGAATCTGATTGGTTGACTCTCTTGGAGGCTTCAAATGGTGGTAGGAAAATAGGGTTCAAAGAAGAACCAAGAGACAAAAAGTGGATAATGGGCAATAGGTAGCAGCTAGTGGTGAGGTGAATCCTACCGATACACCTAAAACAACAATGTAAACACGAAAGGGACTACAGCGCTATAGTATGTAATAGTCAAAACATAAAATGTGAAATATGGCAGTTCACCAATTTTGAAATAACCTTAGAACCGAGCAGAGGTATAAAAAGGCAGTTTAATAAAGTAAAAAATAAAATATTGTAAACATATAACACATAACGCAAGAACAATACAGTATTGAATGTACACAGTCTGGAATAAATAAGAGCCAATCACTGTATAGAGTGGAACGTAATTAGATCCTGCAGTTCAGTAATATAAGAGTAAACAAATGACGGCAGTATCCCTCAGTAAATTCACATGGGTCAGGGTGATGGTAAAAAATGATGAGCTCCCAAAGGCACTGCTGGTGATAGTAGTTCACAGGGCAGATGTCAAGTAAAGGGAATAAACCCCTCCTGGATAACTTATATGGATGTATGCCACAGTGCGGGAGTAAGATTACAGTCCTTGCTGGCTGAGGTATCCAACCAAAGACTCCCGTCTGTTGGGGAAGTTTGTATGCCGTGAAGGTAGTAATGGTGTACCGGTACTTGAACTTCGCAGGTGATATACTCACAGTCCCACTGTATGAATGCGGATCTGGTCCAGGGTATGAGACGAACTCCTCTGTGGGTCTAGACGATTGGCGTGTAAAACAGAGGCCACCCGCTACACTTTAGAACCCACGAGCCGAAGACCAGTCAGCTATATTTGGCGTGAAGCTCCAGACAAAAGCACGTGTGCTTGTGACGTCCTGCTGACGCGTTTCGTCCAATACGAGGACTTTTTCAAAGCGGATATGGGTGTTCTGAGGTATCGGTCATCCTTTTTAAAGAAGACTCAACAGATGTCCACTAATTGGAAGGACTAATTTGGATGTTGAAAAAGTCCTCCAAACAATAAATTTCTAGTGGATTTTAAAAGCAACGGTGTAGCAAATATTTTGTATGCTACTCATAAGCAATAATACAAAGTAACAAATGTATCATCTGTGAGTCATAATAAACCTGCTGCTCGGCACTATAACAACTGTATTGGGTAATACTTCAATATTTTCATGTGATTGTGTATCAATATATGCTGCTTAATGCTTATTGACTATATCTAAAAAAAATTTTGTGGGGAATCTGGACATTTTCTTGTATCTTTTTCCAAGTATCCAGGAAACCAGAATTTGTCTCCAGATAGTATCAGCGAGGTTCTGCCCTTCAGCTTCCTCTCTTCACTGGTAGTTTTAAATAGCTTCTTTGTAGGTAACTAACCCTGCACCAGGATGGCCACTCTCATGTACTCTCTTTGTGGATTCTGGTGCAGCAGGCAATTTCATCTCCACTGACACAGTGATTAAATTGTCTCTACGTACTGCTTTACCGGAATGATTCATTGTCCTCTCTGCCATTGATTGCAGTAGTATAGCTAAAAAAGTTACAATGCCTGTGCACCACATTTCTTCAGATTAATGTAATTCATGCAAACAAAATGGGCCCTATTCACAGATGCGTTTGTTCAAAAGTACGCAATTATATGCATGCACGTAGCAAGCCAACACCCACCAACACCCATGACACTCCCCTCTCACTGTCGTGTAGTCGTAGACTTACGCCTCCATAGACCACCTCTAACTTTACATGTGTACTTATGTATGTATATGTATGCCGTGCCTGTACGTGCCATTCAATGTAACCGCGCCCTTCCAAGTGCAATTTTCATGCCTAAAGCACTTATGTGTGTATATTCTACGTATAATTACATATATAAAGTTACTACGCATACGCAGTTAAAACATACCTAAAAATGCACATACAACTTCACGTAAAAACGGATCTGTGAATAAGACCCAATATCTTTTATCATTTTACCTGAAGTTGTCCTTTCACTAGTTCTAGGACTAATGTAGATATGCCTACATTCTCCCACTATTGATTGCAATACATCTCTCATTATGACCTGGTACTTGGAGTGCATGTCTCCTCAAGATTCCATCTCTGGTTTAATTACCAATGACTATCCAGTTCAGCTGGTTGTATTCCAAGTTTACCCTTTCAAAATGCCCATTGAAGTGATGTGTTTTGTAAAGAGAAGGTTGATACCTGGCCTCCCAATCACAAGTGGGATTGTGGCATAGATCTACTACCAGGGAAGGTACTCCATTGAGTTAGGACTTATCCTTGGTCCGTTCCTAAAAGTTAGGCAATATCTGCTTTGTTTAAGTTCTAATAATTCTCAATCAGTTCATCCAATAGACCTGAATAAGTAGCCATGAGCAGTAAGTATTTCCAATCGAAGAATTTATTGAATCGAGCCCTTAACTCAGCAATCGTAGACAATGTGGATCACCGAGGGTCAGAAAGCAGTGACAACATCATTATACAAGACAGGCATATTTATATCAAATCTGGTCACCCTTATACACATTAAAAATACATAGATCATCATGGACTTTATTCCTGCCAACATCGTATTGCTAGCATCTGCAATTCTCCCTCTTCCTGGTATTATATCAGTATTTAGAAACACCCTCCTACGTGTTTGGATTTCTTTGAGGCCTGGCGTCACATATTCTATTAGACCCTTATCCTATTATTCCCCTGGATATTAATAAGTTGTTTGTGCCTGTTTGTACTGGGTCATCTTGACCTAGTAAGTATATTATGAACTTTAACATGTCTTTATCTTTATTGATAGCTTATAATCTTAATTAAGGGCTGGTGAGTTTCGCTTAGTTACATATTGTAAATTGGTATGTGTTATTGAATATATATATGAGTATAATGTTTTATGGTTAAATTAATATATATCATTGTATGAATCCAGTTTAAAGCAGTAAGGATATAAAGGTGCTTTAGTTCTATGAATATAACTTTGACAATTCCACCCTTTTTATATGCACATAAAAACTTGTTTTTCATGTGTATGTTTTATGCATTTTGAGCTGCAGTCTCTCAACTTTTCCACTACTTTGTGGACGACATGGTGTGTGTAATGCAGATATGATGTTAACATCTTCCAATAAGTGCTAACATTACCTGTCCTGTAACATGTGTTATTCTGTCATTTCTTATGACTTCAGGTATGTCATACCTGCACACAATGTCTTGCAGATTTAGCAGTGGTCTTTGAATTTGCTACCTTACAGGGCCAAGCCTATGATGATCAGCTGAACAAGTCTGGGCACACCAGGGTCCAATCATATTCAGACATATTTGGTCATTTTTTTTTTATTTTTTTTTTCCTATCTATATTTTCTAAATGGGGTAACAGGTCTGGGGGTGCTTTTAGATGGCACAGGGACTACTTTACCTGGATTGTTGCAAGCACATATGGTGCATCCTGCTACAAAGTTCTGGGCTGCTGTAGCAAATCCTGGGGTGGTCCAGGCCTGTCCCAACATTTAAACCATAGCATCCTTCCCCAAATTCATCTTTCCATGTTATATCTGAGCAATGACAGGGTACAAGGCTTTAGGCAGACAGTACTTGTCCTTTACACACCATAGGTTACCTTGTTTCTCAACTTCCTGTCTCTCCCAGGCCGCTTTTTCAGCATCTGAGACTTATCCTTGCAGTTTAGCTAAAGTCTCAGTGTCTGGCACATTTTGGGATCACCTCTGTGAGGTACACATCACGGGATTCTTGGGCTTTAATGCGGCTTGTCTGGCAGCGGCATCAGCTAAGGCAGTGCCAAGGCTTCCTTGGTTTTCTTTCTAGTGTGTGCCTTTCCTTGATCAATGCTTTGGCTGGCAACTGAAAAGCAGCAAATAGTGACTTAATGTGATCTGCATGTCTCACTGGTTGTCCTGATGAGTCTAAAAAATCTCTACTTTTCTATATGGGACCATAATCATGACCTTATTACGCCGGCTGAAGTTAGGGTAGCCTTCAGCCGGTGTAAGGAAGGGGCCATACGCCCGCACAGGGGGAGTGCCAGGGGGAGGCATCGATGTAACGCTGAGCGTTAGTACGCTCAGCGCTACATCGTACCTCTGGATCAGGCCCTAAGTAACTGTAAATACCGGTGGAAATGCACAGCTTTGCAAAAATGGAATTTGAGTTGGCAAGTGATCTTTTTTACGAACACAAAGGTCCGGATTCACAGTTACGTAGTTTCCATCTTGCGTATGTTGTTTTAATAATTGAGCTACTATGCATGCGCAGTAGCTTATTTATGCTATCTACATACCATTTCTGTACATAGATTACGCAAAAAAGGGTATGTAGATAGCGTATATACGCTACTATGCATACGTTGTAGCTCAACTCTTAAAGCAAAGTACGTAAGACGAAAACTACGTAACTGTGAATCCGGACTAAAAACTCTAAATTACAGATAAAACTGAAATCTACGCAGTGTTCTGTGAGCAAAATCAGTATGGGTATTGATTTGAAAATGTATTTGCACCCCTCATATTACAAGATGGTTTGTTCAGGTATAAACTTATACCTGTTTTTAATGTTTCCCTCTCATGCTGGATTAGCCCCATAGGCTTCTGATTCCTAAAGTAACCCTACACAATATGTGTGTGTTTATTTATTACAGTTTCCAATGAAATTCAGTGTCACTGACAAGAAAATCATGTTACTATGCATTTCTATAATATCCTCAGTGACATCATTACATACAATTTTGTTTTCAAGAATTGAGCATTATTCCACATGGTTTCCTCAAAATGGCAAATCATTTCTTATCTCCATCTTGAAGCTCTAAAATATTCTATAATAGTTATATAATGTATAATATATTTATCCTTCTTGCATCCCAGGTTTAAACAACTTTGTCAATTATTGCAAGTGGAACATGCACATTCCCATTATATTGGAAGTGGTTAAATAAGGCAAAAAAAAAGTGATCAAATGAGCATTCTGATAGTTTTTTATACTTTCCTGCATATACAGTCATTTGTTTTTAAGACAGAAACATGAGTGGTAGGAAAATTTAAGTGCTCCTAATCTAGAATTAGGAATTCATTTATCTGACTTCTTCAGTAAAATTAACTTTTGGTAAACATTATTGAGCAAACTACATAACATTTATATGTGTTACACTTATATATTACAAAAGTGCAAAGGAAAGGTGATATTTATTATTGCTTATAAGGTTTTCTTTAATAATATAGAGCCAAATCCTCACCTATGTCCAACGGGACTTACACAAGTCATTTGCAGTTCTCTGTGTCGGAATATCTGCACATGCACGCGCCAGATTTACAACAGAGCAAGCACTTATGTATGTAACTAAGTTACATACATCAGTACTTAAGCAGAAAGGGCTGATCCTTCATTGACGATGGCTGTATCCCCAAAGAGGCGGGGATAGCCATTTAAACGAGGGGTCGGGGTCTGGGAAGCAGAACTAGTCGTAAAAGTTAAGGTAGCAATCTGGACATGTAAGTGTCCAGATTTACTACCGACAGTGGGGAATGCAGGGGGTGTGCACTCCCCTCTATGAGTGCCTAACTACGGACCCCCGCACACATACGGGAGTCAGGATCTGGGCCATAGATCCAGAATTAAGTGCAAGGTGTGGTAAACTGTCACATTTTACTTCTGTGAATATACATACAACAGACTTTCATTAAGAACCTGCATCCTCAGGATCCAGATTTCTGTAATGGAAGACTTTCCATCAGCAGGCCAGGACAGCAAGGGTAGGTATAATAATTGTACATTAATGACTTGGTAAAGCTCTATACATGTGTACTATACAGACAAATCTTAAGTAAGGGTCAACCCTTCACAAGTCCATGCATGCGGGGCGGGGGGGTTTGGTCTCACCTGAAAACTAGAGACAGTGGGGCTTGGTGCTCCAAGCACGGTGGCTTCAGAGGTCTGGATCTGGGCCAGATTTACTAAACTGTGGGTTTGGAAAAGTGGAGATGTTGCCTATAGCAACCAATGAGATTCTAGCTCTCACTTTCTTTTAACATACCAGAGAATGTCAGCTAAAATCTAATTGGTTGCTATGAGCAACATCTCTGCAGCTTAGTAAATCTGGCCCCTGGTCCTTCGGAATCAGATTCAAAGTTTGAAGACAAAAGGAAACAAATAGAAAATTCCACATGGGCAAAACTTTGTTGAATTTTGAAGGAAGGCAAATTAATTTTATTAAAAAGCTAAAAAAAAAAAACAGTGCTAAGAAACAATAATAACAATGTGTGAATTCACTGAAAAACCAATCAGCTGGATTCCAGGAGTTTCCAGGTGCCGGCACTCCTACATAGATAATCAAAACTTGCTCGGGTGCACAGCAGGAACAAGTAGATATGATGCTAGAAAAAGGCACTCCCAGACGGTCAGATAAATAATAATAGGTGCTTTTATTCCAACGTTTCAGAGACACAGGGTCTCTATCATCAGGGACATCAGACAAGTACAACATATCACAGCATTATATAGATAAGACTGCCAATAAACAAACACTTACCCCAGGGCAGCTCCCCCTGCACGTGTCACCACCAGCTCAGCATAACCAATAGCAGCTCCCAAGGCTTCCGGGTTGAAACTGACAGGCAGCGTTGCCAAGGCAACGTCCAGAGGCTCCAGCAGTGTATATATATAAAATACTTAATATACAGGTTTAAACATATACATATAAGAAAAATTATATTAGAAACCATATTTAAAATGTTATATCCAAAGGGTATTAATGAAATAACTGAACTTAGAGATCTAAGTTCAGTTATTTCGTTAATACCCTTAGGATATAAAATTTTAAATTAAAATAGCCAAAAGTCCTCAAATTTTACACAATCTAGAAAATTGATTGCCTTCGCTACACATCTCTCTTCTACCCCAATCAGAGAGAGACTTTTTGTATCATTTTTATGATGTTTCAAAAAATGCCTATATAGACTTTATTAAAAACGTTCATGGAAATTAAACTTACAATTATTTGTCATTCTTCTAATGTATTGTAAAAAACAAACACATTAAAGAACGTAATGGACATTAGTAGTTTCACAATCTAAATAATCATTAATCATTAAATCCATTCCTCCTGAAAAAGAATGTATAGATGATACTCCTTTTATTAAAATAACAAGTTAGGCTAACTTTCTTTTGGTATCCAAAACAACCTTTAGGTTGAACCGCTTTAAAAAAAAAAATTAGATTATTAGTTTTAATTCTACTTGGTTGCCAATTCTTATTTTTCTTAAAAATTATTTTGAAGCCTATTATCTTGTTTTAGTAAAGGAAAAATTCTGTTAATAACATTAGAGATCTGTCTATATATCTGTGTTGTATTTTACTACAAATTTAACTTTTTTTTTTTTTTTATTGGTATCCAGCTTAACATTTTTCTTTGGAACCTTTAAAGAATTCTTTGGTATAATAAGTACTTTATGGACCTGTCCAGTTTATGTATTTTCTTTAATGTCTCTATAAGTAATCCCTACCTCTAAAATCACTATTCATCTTATGAGCTTGGTCAAGGAACTTTTTTTTACTGTAATCCATACAATTTCTACAAATGCATATCAATTACCCTGTGGGATATGATAAATCCAGGAACTATGATGTTCACTATGAAAAATGAAATAGCAAAATTGAGAGGTTTATGAAAATTCTTAGATATATCTCTGGTGGTGAGTGTAATATCCAAATAAAAGTATCTCTAATACTAACATATTTAGAAAAAAAAAAAGGTCAACAGAAATCTTTGAAGTGAGGCAATTAATACCAGAAATGATAGGGCATCAAAGAGGGATGTAGGTTGTCAGTCAGTGCGGCTCTTTTACAAAAGCATTTTTTATCAGCCATTTTTGTAGTGCTTCTAAGATCGTGAGGTGCTCCACAGAGGAGATGGAATTGAATATCCCCAGTATGAATCCGAAGTGGCGACTGGTAAGTATTTAGCCAACCCCCAACCCTAATCCTAATACACACCAAAACCCTCCCATTCCATTACCCTCTCTACCTTGCAGCCTAACCCTAAGACTCCCTTCCTCGCAGCCTGACCCTAATACTAACCTCCTGTCTGGTGCGGCTAGTCTTCTGCAGGTGTTCCATCATGTGCGATGGTTATTCCATTGGATGTGTCGGGGTGCTGCACTGTTTTTTTTAGAAGGCTAATGAATTTGTAAGTTGCTGAAAAATACATTTCTATTATAGTGGCTATGTTGTTTGTTCAGTAAATTCACCCATTATTAATATTGCTGCGTCACTCAGACCCTCCAACATGACCCATTCCATTAGGAAAAATGTGCTCCGCACCTGAGCTTTCAACTGTCACACTCACCTCGTGAAATGACTTAACTGATATTTAAAAAACTATTTGTCTCTTCAACAAAGGTGGTTACCATTGTAACTGACAGTTGGAAACTGAAAAGCAGAGAATTTTGTCCTTAATGTAATGGGTCATGTTGGAGGGTATGTTCACTGGTATATATATATATTTTTAATGATGTGTTTTTTAGCTTTTTAGTATTTTTCTATAGGGTTCTAGCAAAAAAGTTCCCCCAAATATCTACTCATTTCAACGTAGGATACCTAAGGTTTTTTTTTTTAATCTTCAAAATTAATGTTATTTTTTACATGCAGGGATAATATTTTGCTTTTGCTTATTGCATATACAAACCAGCTTTACTTTAACAGCTAACTGCTATTTAGACTTGAGCTACAAAATATCACATCTCAACTCTAAAACTATATATAACAGATGTAATTTGCCTTTCCTGCATTTAACATGGTTTTTCCATCTATAAAATTTCCACCTTCTTTTAAAATTTTGGATCCAGTGTTTGACTGACAGATAATTGAGGATTAGATTTTTTTTTTTAGATTTCTCCCTAAAATGTGTATGTCGTTGCCAAGGTCAAAGGAGTTTTTCATTTTATTTTTTAGGTTTTATTCCCATGAAAATATCCACATACATAAATGACAGTATTTGGCAATATCCAACTGTTCGATGTAATGACCAACAAGAGATCACTAACTAGCAATTGTGGGAGAATGGGACCCAGGACACAAACTAACATAAATGAACAGAATGAGTAGGTTGGGAATTTATACAGAGAGGTATTATGACTTATGGATGTAATAAGACAGGTATAGTGACCAAGG
>WWET01005837.1:33759-47792 GCA_011038615.1 Limnodynastes dumerilii
ACAAAGTCACAGAATAGTAATGGACACATTGAGAAAACAAGCACTAAGAGGACACAGGCAAAGGGAGCAATATTACTGTTAAGATCTACCTGCCAGATGTTCAACTACAGAACAGCCAGTCAGTGCTGGAGAGGCACACAAGCCTCCCTGTTATAGTTGAACTGACTTCTGGTTGATAAGTACCTTCTGGGACCTATAAGTAACCAGTAGAAACTGCAGGCCTGTCTAGGTGGCTCAGCCACAGCCGGGAGTGCTGTAAATTAAATTACTGTGAGAGCAGCATCCTGGCTGCCTATCAACATATTGGATCCACTTGAGATGCTGAGGATAAAGACGTACTGTCCCTGCTAATATTGCAGCAGCATGTTATCTTTAGATTGCTTCAGTTGAACTCAATGGAATGGAGGAGAGTGGTAAAGAAATTAATGAGATGAGTAGTTAACACACATAACTCAGAAAATTGAGCTGATATCATCCATTGATTGAACTCTGCAGGAAGCCAGTAGCTGATAAATGATAAATAAACAAAGTTGTAATACTTTTTGAAGCCCCATTCAACTTCTCCCAGCAGGCGGGTTGGTGGTATGAAATTACATGCATGGCAGACTTTCCCTGCCTTTTAGTAAAGGACTGGGTACAACTGTACTCATTTGTGTTATTGTATTTTAAAATTTTATGTGACATTGGGGTAGATACAGAACTACGTTTGCCGTACGTTTATTCACGTAGTGTATTTACGCCTGCGTACTTTCTATACACTCCCCTTGGCACACCCCTTGAATGTACGTATTTTGTCAAGATACGCTTTTCAAACCCTACCTTAACTTTTGCCAACGTAACCGCAGTGATCCGCACACGTACGTATGGGCAACACGTATTTACGCAGCTAAGGCCGCCCATACTGTACACTTTAAATACAAACCCCCGCCAACTTAACGTATTTCAGACGTATTTTGAACATAAAATTGGTACGCCCACACGTAAGTATTTACGTGACACATACGTGAATGGCCCATACGTTCACAATTACGCTACGTTACTGAGCGTATTTTCTATGGTGCGCACGCGCAGTACTTACCAAAAGGCGATTTTACGTCTCTGCCACGCGTAAATTCACTCACAAGCGTTGTTCTGGATCTGGCCCATTGTTAGTGGGAATTTTTTTCTTTAGAAATGTTTTAGAGATACATGATATGATGGAGATTGCAGAACTTTAGCCTTGGTCTGAATGCCCCAGTGATGAGTGAAGAGCTGTTCGAGTGCTGCCATCACATGGGCCTCACAGCATGGCCACAATTCTTCAAGAGCTAGAAGAATCCTGCATACACAGATATTGTGTACAGGATTAGCACCCTTTATACTTATAGCAGACAGATAAGCAGAAAGGCCGGTGGCTTATCATATATTTGTAAATTTGTTTAATGGACATTTCTACATTTTATGTTACAGATAGAACGGTATAGTCTGTTACTGGTTAATGGCAGTGTTGCTGGGGCATTTTCTTTCCTTTGTTTCTGTTGCTAGCAGATTACCCCCCGGCCTTTCATGCCCCTTTTTGCATTAACCTATAAATTGACCGGAGTAACTTCCATTTTGTGGGTAGACAGACAGATAGACAGTGCATGACCGCTATTTACTTCAATCACATATTAAATATAATCATAGTGGGTATGTAGTTTACTTGTTCCCAATTAAAGTAGTTTTCAGCATTTTATTTCAACTTTATGGTTACAGAATCACGGATTAATATACAAACACAAATGAAACTAACAAAATACAAAACACAAGCTCCTGAACTCAGTATATAGTTCAGCATGTGTGTAAACTTTTTACACAACTCTCTCTGGGCCTCCTGAACTTGTGATCCGCTGATTTACAGTGAAGTCTTCTCTTGACACATCAGCAATTAAAGGATATAGCCAGCACCTTGAGACTACAGCAACTATCTTTCTGGGCAGCTGCATGTACTTGTACAGAGAACAACATGCATCATGACCAATATACTGTTAAATTTCCCCAAATGGCAAGCGTATTTAACGAGGAATTTAAATTAGGATTATTTAAAAAGCTTTTGTTTCTCCAGAATGTTCATTGGCAATTGCTTATTTTTTTTATTTTTTTTATTAATTTTCCTGATTATATCTGTCCTGGAAAGTAACCCATGTGATGATGTCACCAAATGTACGTTTAGAGGACATTAGGCCAGATCCTGAGCTAAGTACGCTAGACGGTGATGTAAAATCGTCCATTTGTATTTACTGCGCATGCGCACGGTAGATGTTATGCCACGTAACTCTGAACATACATACCATCAGCGTAACTACAAATGAAGGGGCGGGCCATACATACTACACACCCGGAAATACGCTTTGTAGGCGGAGGGAGACATTTAAATTGGACAGTAGGGGCCAGGTTAGGCCGTCACGTACGTAAATCCATTACATACGTCAATACTTATGCTATAAAAAGTTAAGGTAGGGTTTGGGCAGCGTAAAATGGCCAAAGTACGTATGATCGAGGGGGGTGCTTAGGGGAGTGCATAGAAATGATGCTAGTGTAAATACGTTACGCGTTCTAACATAACTAGCCCGTAGGTCTGGATCTACCCCATTGTGTCTACCACAAAGCATTTGTGATTTCTTTAATGGCCTTGTTAATGAACCATTCTTTTATCACCAACAAACATAAATTTGACATTTCTGTTTCCTGTGCTCATACAGTTTTCCTCTAAACCATAGCTTCTAACATTAAAAAAGGAAAAGGTAAGCCCATTCCGCCCATACTCCACACAGTTCTACCCACAAATGACCATAAGTATTTGGTAAAAAGTCAATTTTCTCTGACCATAAGTATTTGGTAAAAAGTCAATTTTCTCATAAACTCTGTCCCTTTTGTGGTCAGAAAATTGAGACCGTCCCATATAAAGAAGGACAGTTGGGAGGTACAGTATGTTAAAGCTGCAGCTTTGATGCAGACCCCAAGCTCTACATTCTGTTGTCTACTTGCAGCATATCTTCCTGCTTCTGCCGTCATGTGATTCCTCTTTGTGTAGCAGAACACCCTGGTTCTGAAGTTCTGTTATTCCTCTTAATGCTGCAGAAATTCCTGGTTCTGCAATTACTTGATCTTTTTTTATATAGCAAAACTTCCTGAATGCAATTAACTCCTTCACCTCTGTTGTAGGGATGGAAGTCTTGCATATACTGTACAGTACTTTCATCCATAATCCTGCTCAAAAGTCCTAGCAATATCACTAGTCTCTATTCATACTATTGGCTCTCCCTTTGTGTATCATACAATACATTTAGATTGTCTCGGTTCATTCCGGATTCCTGCCTGCCAATTTTCCTGTAGCTTCTGGGATGTTTAGGGTCTTTCTGATTTATACCATTGAACTGACATTGGATTTTTTGGGTAACCTATTTTTTCTACAGACCTCTCCATACTGCAAAACAGATATCTATGACTTACATGTTTCCTAGAAGCCAAATCCAAAAATTACTTGCTTAGGTAAAGGCCGGGAAGCATGTTAGATTCTGATTTCTGATTAGATCTGATTAGGCTGGGTACATACCGACAGTTTTAACTCAGGATCCAACATCTTGTCAACAGCAGTAATGATAGAGACCTGCTTAATAACTATGAGATATGCTACCAGAGCTGGCGTACGTTCACCTCTAGATCTGCCCCCATAGCTTCAGATCCAGATGCTTAATTGAACATGCTAACTTTTGTAAAACTTTCTTAAATCTGTATTCAGGCCTGGATTAGGTTCACTTCAATGAGTACACCCTTATTGTACATTGACTACAGTTGTACCCCGTTAAACCATTCCCAAAAAATAGGAAAAAGGCTGCCATACATGTTGGGAAATTGCATGCATGGTGGCCGCACCTTCTGGGGAAAGTAGAATAGGGCTTCAGAAATCATTAAAAAATGTAATTACCATTTAGCAGCTACCAGCTTCCTGTAGAGATTAGACAGTGAAGCTGATGTCACTCATTCAATGTCCTACAGAAAGAGTATATGACTCATCCTGTGAATTGAGTGTTTGATGTCAGCTCTGCTGTCTGATCTCCGCAGGAAGCCAGCAGCTGCTAAATAATAAATAAACAAACTTGGAATGATTCACTTTTGGACTGCAATCTAGCTTCCTCACAGAGTCACAAAATAAGTATCATGGCAGTGAAGCTTTATATCTTTCCACCCGTCCTTCTGACGAAAACCCCTCTGAACACAACAAAGCTGCATTGAGTTGCAATTGGGTCATGTACATTTGTTCTTGGCATGCGCAATACAAAGGAATGCATAACTACCCTGCACCATCAACTGTGTATTTCAGTATGTCGATCAGGCCCATACTGTGCAGTAATTTGTACCACGAGATATAAAAGGGCATTGATCCCATTTGTGTCCCTCTATTTTCTGCCTGTCAATCTATGGTAAAGCATATTCTGAAATGCATTCATTCATAGTTAAATGGCCACAATTCAACAGACTCTGGAATCTCACCAATAAATTATCCACTGAAATAGCGAGACAATGAATTTTAGACATTCACGGCTGCCAGGAAGTTGTGGGTGGTGGCATTTTAGATAAAGTCATAATGAAGTGTTTCAAGCCTTAAATACTACTTAACATAATGATTTGCTATATTTTGAGTCTGCAGACAGAACAATGGCAGGTTAAACAAAGACTTTTTTAGCATGCAAAAGGAGGATTTTTAACAATAATGACATGGTTCTCAAAGTAAAACAAATTTGCAAAAATGCAGTAGGCATTAAACTCTAACAATAATAAGAAAACCAGAACAATAAGTATTTTGGGATTATTCATATTTTGTTGCTGAATAGGGGCTCTTTCTATATAATTATCTAAGTCAGAAGTTCCAGATCACGTTATTTATTCTTAGACTCAGCATAAAGTTTTAAGGCCTCCAGGTGAGAAATGTAATCATCAAATCCTCTAAGGGGATTTACCTTACCATACCTGAAGGGATATAAAAGCAGCACTAGAGAATATACTCTCTGGATATAAGAAATACTGAAATAGTCTAACGTTAAAAAAGGATACAGTTGTAAGCTAAGAGAAAACTATATGGATTATCTGCTATGATTATAGGTTTTCATTCAGAGCCCTTATAAATATTTTAGTATAGACAGGGCCAGATTGAGGGTCATGTGTGCCTGGGGATGAAAATGATCAAGGGCTCAAACTATGTTTTCAAGGAGGATGTCATAATTATGCACTGCAGTGGGAGGCCTGGAGATCTTCAGTGTGTGGGGGGGCCTATTTTCAGATAGAGGCCTGGGACTGTACGCCCATTAGCCCCATTGTTAATCTGGCCCTAAGCTACTCCTGGATATTGATGATATCCCATACTTGTGTAAACTTAAATTTTCATTGTTTTATAATTCTATTAAATGTTGTTATGAAACATTTGTTGGTTTATTACCAACAATTCCATATCCCATAGAGGGCCAAATTAAGGTTTGTTGAAACCATTGTGGCCTTCTTTGCTTGGGATCAAAAAAGTAAAACTGAGTGAACTCTTACTGAAAGCCAAGAAATATAGGGCTAGAGTTTTTACTAACTGCAATAAGAATAGTGGAGATGTTGCCCATAGCAACCAATCAGATTCTAGCTCTTACTTTCCTCTACATACTAGAGAATGTCAACTAGAATCTGGTTAGTTGCTATGAGCAACATCTCCACTTTTCCTTTTCTGCAGTTTAGTCAATCTAGCCCATAGTCTATTCCCGATCAGAACCTCAAAGTTGCCATTCAGTTGGCCAGCAAGGTCTGGCAATCTTCTTTAACTCCCTAGCAGGATTAAACAAAGCAGCCATAAGAGACTAATGATGAATGCATAAGTATGCCGATTGGTGACTCCAACCGGGCATAATATGTCAGATTACATTGATGTGCAATAAAAAATTATTCCAATGCATGGAATTGATGTAAAATTTGACGGTAAGATCTTTTCCAATGTAATTTGAAATCATAATCACTGGGAATAATAACCACACGTGGTCAGATTTCAGCAAGATCAACAGTAGTATTTTTTGGGGGACACAACAATGCAGTTTAGCTCCCTGTCCATGCACATAGGGGTCACTTCTGCACCCATCCTGCATTTATCATTGTTAAACCTATGGGGCCAGATTTACTAAGCTGCAGGTTTGGAAAAGTGGAGATGTTGCCCATAGCAACCAATCAGCTTCCAGCTGACATTCTCTAGTATGTAGTAGGAAAGTGAGAGCTAGAATCTGATTAGTTGCTATGGGCAACATCTCCACTTTCCCAAAACCGCAGCTTAGTAAATCTGGCTCATAGTTCTTTGATGCATGAGAAAGGAGACATGTGTAAGTAACTCAGTGCAATCCCCTTTAAACTTAAATAGAATAACTCTGAGGCATAAATACTCCACACATGGCTGTGTATGATTTAATAATGCAAGGGTTTTTCATTGCTGTATTTCCAGCATCTGCTTTCCTCTCTTTGAAAAATTATCCCATTGAGTGTGCAATTTACACATTCCTTCTTATTAGGATACTAAATTCATGGTAGTTATAAATTCTGTAGAAGGTTTGAAACACAGAGGCAACACAGACCTATAAACCTAACATTTATAAAACAGAAAGCAGAGGGAAACATCTATGAAAGGTCAACTGAATAGACATTATTTATCCGCTTACTACTCAGGACATACCTTTACCATTAAATTAGCAGAATATATCTTAGGTCTGTCTGTGAAAAATCCTATTTACTTAGTCATATTTTCCTTTTATGTTTAATTTGTTGGGTCAGACACACTTCATTTTTTTCTGTTAGCACCTTGGGAAATAAGAAAAATATTATAAATATCCACAATCTCGAGGCTAAACCAACATTTATTTAGTTTTCTTTTTATTGAATTGATCTTGTGGTTAATGCTTACTGTTAAACGTTACAAAACAAATTATTTTTTGTCATATCCCTGTTGCTTTTTCTCCCCTTTGGTCTTTTAGACTCTGTTCCGCGCTAGAATATATGTCTGATGGCACAGGATATCTCTTTGTACCTACACTAACCCCAGAAGAACATGTAAAAATGGTGATTCAGACCCAAAGGCAAATTACTATGGGCCGTATTCAGAGATCCGTTTTCACGGGCAATTCCATGCGTATTTTTAGGTACATTTAAACTGCACATGCGTAGTAACTTTATTTATGTAGTTCACGTAGACTATTCGCGCGTAAGTGCCTCCCAGATGGACTTGTAAATCGTACGTTGGTACATACGTCCGGATATGCGATATAAAAATACGCACGGAAGAATTTAAATAAACATGGGCGGGGGGGAGGCATTTAAATGAAGGAAAGTGTGCGCGATTATCAGGATACGCACGGATGGAGGACATATAGGCACGGGACTGCATACGGAAAGTTACAGGTGGTGTATGGAGGGGTAAGTCTCCGAGAGCACGGCCAAGAGAGGGGAGTGTCATGGGTGTGAGGGGGTTTGTCGTGCACCGTGCGTGCGTATATTTGCGGACCGATCTGGACATGGATCCCTGTATTTGTAGGGGCATTCTGTAAATGAAAGGAAATGGAAGGGGTGGACAAACATAGTCAATGTGCAATAAGGGCATAATAATGCAAATAAGTCCAATCCTGACCTAAATGTTTATGTAACTATGCACAGTTTATGGCTGAACATTTGCTTAATTTGATTTGTCTAAGGGCATAGCAATTTGCTTGCAGTGTCCTAACTGGGCTCATTTTTCCTTAGGCTTAACTAAATTAAATGGCTTGAGACTTTATGGCAGACCTGTTTTCCATCTTTTTAAGGTTCAAAAAGTATAACAGCGCTCAAAACCCTATTGGTCTGGAAACCTGTAGGTACAGATCGCTATCTCCTGAAAACTACTAATGCTGTTTTTATATGCAATTCTTCAAACGTCTTAGGGGTCTATTAACGTACCTTGCTCGTTCCCTGTGAAGAAAGCTGCATCAGGCTCGCTTACCATCGCAGCTAGCCTGGCAGCTTCCTTCAGATAATTTACTAATACTCACCCCTCCTCCGAGGTCCCGTGATGAACTGCGGGACGGTGCTGGGCTTCTCCTCCGTGCGATCCCTGAATGAAGTACTGCACATGCTCAGTATCTCTCAATCAGGACTTGGAAAAATTTCAGTGCTGACATGAGAAACACTGCACATGCTCAGTGCTTCTGTTTAGGCACTTTGAAATGTTTCCAAGTCCTGACATGAGAAACACTGCGCATGTGCAGTGTATTAATGCCGGGACCGGACAGCTGCAGCCCGACGGGACGCCCGGACAGGTGAGTAAATGTTTATTCCTATTTTCTATAGGGTTTATTAATTTATTTTGTAACTTATAAAAAAAATGTTTTTTTTATTATTATTTTTATTTTAACTGGGGCTCGATTGGGATGTCTCCCCATACATGCCCTCCTTTTCCTCCCCCTAATAACAGCTATTAGGGGGAGGAAAAGAGGGGTATATGGGGACATCGCCAAAATAATTGTCCCTAAGGCCAGCCTGAGCTGGCGTTAGTCTGACACCGGGAGTGGAGTGTAAAACTCCGCTCCGATGTTCTGTAAATATGTGACACTTCATTTTAATGCGATAGGGCCAGTTTTGAAGTGAAAACTGGCCCTATCGCACTAAAATGATCTCTGTAAATAGACCCCTTAATGTGTTAATTTACCAGTCACTTACTAATATTTTGAAAGACTGGTTCACTGTACAGGTTATCTTAGGCCTGATCCAGAACTACGATGTTACACTGAGCGGTTTACCGCTCATTGTAACATCGCTGCACACCTCCGACACTCCCCCTTGTCTTACCGTATTAACACTCGCTTACACCGGCTAAAGGCTACCCTAACTTCAGCTGGCGTAAGCGAGTGTTAATACGCTGGGACGACGGCATTGCAATGCAAACGCCATTCTCCCAGCCTCATTACCCTCCCTTCCCCGCCTAACTGCACTAAATTCAATGTAGTAACGCTGGGGGACGCACCCTCCAGCGTCACTTCACTGCTCCTAAGGAGCAACATCTGCCCGGCGCATGCGCAGATTGGCTTTTCAGACGATCTTACGCTTACGCCCGCCGTAGCTAGTAGCCGTAGCTAGCACGGCGGGCGTTGTTCTGGATCAGGCCCCTTAGTAATGTAAGTAAGAGTAATGCCAGACCAATAGAGATAGCGTAGAGTTCTATTTTATTCTGTATCTGGGGGAGTCACGTTAATTGTATTCTTTGCATGCAGAAATATATATTTGAATTGCTGACTGCACACAGATACTGACCAGCTTTACTATCACACTGTTATTTAGCCTTGGCCCGGGAAACATCACCTCTCAACTCTAATACTGTTTGCAACTAATGAAATATGACTCCCCTGCAATCACCATGATTTAGCCCAGGGATAACTAATTTCAAGTACTTACGTAACTTTCCTCTCTTATTTTCAGTCTCTGAATCTGGTCCAATGTATCTAGAAAAGTACCATACATTGGGCATAACTACTTTGGGTGTAGCATCTGAAAGTTTCTAGCAATGTACACACCTGTACACCTTTTAAAGCCACTAGCACCTGACAACCTGTTTCCATGCTCAAAGTGGTAATTCCCCTCCTCCCATCCAAAATCGCCCGCTGCATCTTGCTATGGTGCCCAGATGGTAACTACCACCCTTTTTTTTTGACTGTTAATGTGGCTGTAAGAAAGCTGTCACACTTGGCGCAGTGGCAGAGATTATACACAGGATATATTCTGTTTTTCGTACTTGAATACAGTTTCCTCTATGTCTGGCTCACAATTAAACCTCCCATATTTGGCATGCCATTTCCCCAAACCCATTCTTATTTACACTCTATTCTAGATTGTGCCCGTGGAGTTTTGTATTTTTGTATTTGGTTTAATTTATAGCTTTTTTTCACGGTTTTTAGAAGACCTATATTTCTGTGTTTTTCTGGTGCACAAAAATGCGTAAAATACATCTTACATTAATGCTGTCAGAGGTTTGCAGGCAATATTTGTTTATAGCTTAGTGGAGTTTTTTTTTTTTATATATTTGTGCATCATACATTTTAATTAGAAGATTTTACAGCCATTGTATTTCCTCGTGCTGCCAAGTGAAAATTAATGTTACTTTGCAATATGCAAGAAAGCAAACCTATCTCAGCAAAAGAGGCTTTATCCCATAAAGTTACCAATGGAGAACAAGATTGGGCCAAAGACACTGATTTGCATGATTCCTTTATATTCCGTACTGCTGTTTTGTCTATGCAAAGAGGCTGTATCAGTGTAGCGCACTTGATGCTCTTATTATACAAGAACTTCAAGATTCCCTATCCTACCAAGATATAAAATTTACAATGTTACTTTAGAGACAACATAAAGTGGAATAAAAAAAAATAATAAAAAAAATGGCAATAAAAAAAAGACATAAAAGAATTTCAGAACATAGCCTGCCGAGTCACCAAGTGAAGTTTTTACTCTTATTTTGTGTTTGTGTGTTTCTCTTTTATTCTGTTGATGGTGAACATAACAAAAGTCAACCATTTTAATAAGGCCAAAAAAACATTAAAAATAGGCCGAAGACTTCAATGGCATAAACAGTAAAACCCTCAGAAGTGGTGTGTGAGCCAAGTTTTGGAGCATTGACAAAAAAATAAAAATAAAAATGTATTATTGCAAAAAATGTAAAACATTAATTTATAGATAAATACTTTCCACCAGGTCTGTTTATCACAGTGTTAAAAAAAACAGCTTATGACTTAATACCTCATCTACCAGCTCCAAAACGTAGGGCTCTGTACAAGAGTGGAAGTTGACTGTCTTGAGGCCCATAATGGAGTGCAAGGGGGAACAGTGGCCCCCAGTACTTAGGACCCCATATCAGCATTACCTTCTGCACCAACGGTAGTTACACCACTAGTTCTGTTCTGGTGTTTCTATGACAACAGCTATGTAGAGCAGAGATTAAATGTTGCCATGTGCATCGTTATCGATGAGCATTGCTTTGTTAAAAAGGGGGGGGGGGGGTAAAGGGGCGGCCTAGCGGGGGGGGTTAAGGGGCTGCCTAGCCATGCAAATTTGTGAGGTGGCTCAGGAATGCAGTTCTGCTTTTCTGTCTTTTCTGTCTCTTCCACTTCGAGAGTGGTGGCTTCTTCTGTTTATATTTAATATTGCACTATCAAATGGCGTTTTTTAAACCAAGAGGTAGCCTAACTAAAATGAGTGAAGAGGCAGAGGCTGTCATGAGACACCCTCCAGGGCACATTGCAGGATTTAACAAGTAAATGTCACTAGGCTGATGTGCAATGTGTTGACTAGCAGGAAGTTAGACAATCTGCAGCCATTTGCATATTCAGAGCTGAATAATAGTTTGTGCTAACAAATCAGAATGCATTCCAAGAGTTGCGAGTCCCCACTGCGAGGGCTCGCGTTGTGAATTAGGGACAGCTGAAAGAGCCCTTTTAGAATTTTTTTTCTCACCCATTCATTTTCGGAAGCGCCACTGCTGGGGACTTAGGGTTAGGCTGGGGGGGGTGGGCTTAGGGTTAGGCTGTGGGAAGGGGGGGCTGTGTGGGGGGGGACTTAGGGTTAGGCTGCGGTGGGGGGAGACTTAGGGTTTGGGTTAAGGAGCAGGTTGGGGGAAACAGCTATCAGAGCACCGTGTTCGGTGTTCCAGGGATCTATTGCTATGCCTCATCAGGCATAAGCAATCGATATCCCAGCCAGTTCGGAACTGGTTGGGAGTGAAGGGCCCTTTCGAAATAGGACCGTTTGCTATGGGGACCCACACCCATTCCAAAGCATGCAAACTTTTAGAGTTTGAAAATAAAAGGTAAACAGGAAAAATTTTCACCTGTGCAAAACCATATTATTCTTGAATATTAGGTGGATTCAAATTAATTTTATTCTTTGCATGCAAGGATAACTCTTACTTTTACTTATTGTGCACAGATACTAACCAACTTTACTTTAAAACTGTTAATTAGGCTTGGCTAAGGAAAACAACACCTCTTAACTGTAGTAGTGTTTTCAACATATGACATTCACCCAACATTTCACAGTTAAAACAGGGTTGCCGACTCTCCTGGAATGTCCGGGAGACTTCCGAAATTTGGGAAGTTCTCCTGATATTCCGGGAGAGCCAGCAAATCTCCCGCAAGGGACTTGAGGCTCATGGTTTCCATGAAACCATGAACTTAAGTCCTGCCCCCCTGCCTTTATACTAGTGTTGCTAGGACAGGGAGAAACTTAATGATGCAAATTGCGCCATCAAGTCCCGCCCTTTTTAACCCCAAATTAATAGTCAATGGGTGGGCTTAATGAGGCAATTTGCATAAATCGCGCTGTTAAGCCCTGCCATTGCATGCATTTATGGCTTCTCTCCGGGATCTCCTAAAGTCCGGCAGCTGTTAAATCTCTGACGGTCTGCCGGCTCCAGTCGCACTGATTACATTGTGTGTAGCATAATATTTGAATATTAGTTGAATATTAGTTCATTTAGTAATATTTAAAAGATATCACAAACCTTCTTTTCAGCATTCGGCAAAAAGTACTTGACCCGCAATCTGGGCAGTGCAAAACACACCCACTTCCCTAGACACGCCCACTGGGCGGTACAAGATGCCGTGAAATTTTGTCCCTCTTTCCGATTCTAAAAAGTTGGGAGGTATGCAGAGAGAATCACGAAGGAGCCATCTGTCACTATAGCAGCACTGAAGGAGTCTGTCCCCACAGCGCTGCTTTAGACATCAGATGATGGCATAGGCGTATATATAATGGGTGCAGGGTGTGCAGTGCACACGGGCCTCTTAGAACAGGGGGCCCTGTGGCATGCATCTTGCACCCTGGGTTGGCAGGGGAAGGGGAGCCATTCAGCATCTATTTCTTCTCTGTAAGATCTTCCAGAGGGAAGAAATAGATGCCAAATTAGTCCCCCTTCCCCTGCGGTGGAACTGTCCCGATTCACGGTGTGAAAAGGGGCGGGGCTTACATCACCATTAAGTCCCGTCCCCTTTTTGACCCGCAAATCTGGACAGTCCTGTCTCAGGTAAGGGGAGGGGGGCCCATGTGCAAATTTTCTGGCCCGGCAACAACTGTGCCATTCCTGGTACTGGAAGTCAGAGCAGCCCTTTCTGCCAGTATAGACTAGTTGTGAAAAAAAAGTTCAACTGGACGGTCTGGAAATCTGCCTCTTCTCAACATGGTTTAAATAATTTCCTCTTGTTTTTAAACTTTGGACTCAATCCAATGACACTTCTGACCAAAGGGCTGGGAATTTCCATGCACTTAAGATGGAAAACTTAATGCTGTCAAAAGTCTGTGTGATTCAAAGGAAAGGATGTTTGAATGTAACCTAATATTTTGCTCCATTTGAGTGAAAATCTGGCACCCTGATATTTATGTTATAAACCCTTTTCTGTGACATGATGCAGCTGGAAATGTATTTTGTTTCTTTTTTAAATACTTCAGTTTGTCTACAACAGTGTTAAACAAATGAATCTGTGTGTCACAACCCCTGGTATTCTTAAGACATAACTCTCAAATCAGCAGTTCATCCTCTGTGTAAAGGATTATAGAGTTCAGTCATTGAATGGTCATGATTAGTGCTAATTCATCACCTGGGTGAACTATTGCAATCTCTCAAAGTTAAAGTAGTGCAGTCATCATAATAGTGTTGCAGAGGTCTCGTTATATAATGACATGTGCTTTAACTATATGATTCATATAAATTGTATTCATTAGAAAAATAGGGACTAAGCCACATACAGACTTTTGTTTAAACGATCTTGTGCAAAAGTATCATGTATAGGTTTTATACATGTAATGCATTGGCGTATCTATAATGGGTGCAGGGTGTGCAGTGCACACGGGCCCCTCAGAACAGGGGGCCCTGTGGCATGCATCCTGCACCCTGGGTTGGCAGGGGAAGGGGGCCATTCATCATCTATTTCTTCCCTCTAATATCTTCTGGAGGGAAGAAATAGATGCCAAATTAGTCCCCCTTC
>WWET01005837.1:50263-61499 GCA_011038615.1 Limnodynastes dumerilii
CTGTACCACTCAACCCACTCTTTATATGTACCCCTTCAGGCTCTATGCCCCCTTCATATGTCCCCTTCAGGACTCTATGGCCCCTTCATATGCTTATTTTTTTATTTGATAAATTTAATATTGCAGCTAATAACGTTGTTTTTTTTTTATTAACTATGTTAGCTTTTAACTGACTAATATCTATACCTTTTAACCCTTGATTATCACACTGTGCCCCCTTCAACTGTTGCCCCTTCATCATTCACTCACTGTGCCCCCTTCATTATACACACACAAACACTGTGTCCCATTTATCATACACACACTGTGCTCCATCATACATACACACTGTGCTACCTTCATCATATACACACACACTGTGCCCCAGTCATCATGCGCACACACACACACACACACACTGCGTCCCTTCATAATACACACACTGCCCCCTCTGCTCCTTTACTTACCTTTTATTTGCTCTTCTTTAGTCTTTTATCTTCGGTATTCTGTTCTGTCTGATATCTTCTGGTATTCTTTTCTTTCTTCCAGCTCCCCCTGAGCTCCTCTCAGCGCGCTCCTCACCCTGAATGCCGGCGCAATGACGTGATGCCTGGCCGACACGCAGAAGAACAGCAAACTTGAAGAGAAGGAGAAAGCCGGCGCCGGAAAGGTAAGTTTTTTTTTTTGTTTGTTTGTTTTTAACCATAGCTTTTGCCGCTGCCCCCCCGGGGCCCTAGGCAATCGCCTAAGATCAAACACATTATTAAATTCAGGTCAGAAGGTTGATATTTGGCCGATTGGCCCAAATATTTCATAGTGTGGAACTGACTTAAGGTTAAGATTTAAACATTAAGAACTGCATCTAGTCTTAAGTCTCTGCTGTGCTCAGCAGTGTGGATAAGATTCCATATCACTGATGGATCCAGTCAGTGAGAGCAGGCCACCTTCACACACATGGCCTCACAGTCAGAGAACCCTATTCATTTTAAATGAGAATGCATGCAGAAGTCTGGATTTTGTGGGTTTGCATGTTGTTCCAGCAAAGGCTTCTGAGAGCTCTTTCAAACAGATCCATTGGTAAATCGCCTGAATTGTGTACAGGTTCTGATCATGTAAAACAAAAATACCTATTGTGTACTTATTGTAATAAATTGTAAACACAAGCTGTACTGAAGTCTGCATCATTACTGAAAGCATGGCACATGCACAGTCACAAAATGTAAGTGTTTTGCTATCTTATCGACCAAAAGTCACAACCTTTTATGGACATTTGAACCAGGTCTTTAGATCTTTGTGGCATGGAAAACCAGACAATTCCTCATATTTTTCTGAACCTCCATCATAGTACTTGTTATGGCCTTACCAAAAGTAAATGATAAAAGTACTAAATATTAGCCTAGTCTTCAGTTAAGCCCCAGAATGTGGGGATTGTCTTGGCTGCTCACAGTTGGCAGGTCGCAGTCTTTGGTGGTAGTTACTGTGTATAGGCAGGAAGGAACTTAAGCTTAATTCCTTGAGCACTGCTCCCCAGCTCCAGCACTCAAAGCATTTTCAGGCTGACTGTCATTCATTTCCACTGGGGAGCTGGGTTAATCTCCAACTCCCTAGGGGCTGCCAGTGAAATCCACTGCTCCACCTCTTATTGAATGGATCAGAGTTTCCACTTAGATCCCGCATACACCATGTGTTGTGTATGCAGTCATACAGTGACACAGACATTTAGTGCGAAGCACTTCTGACAAACCATGTGCCATAGATGAAAAAAGAAGACTTCGATACAGGTAAAAAAAAGTCAAGAAGAAGAAATAAGTGTGTGTATGGATTGCTGGAAAAATAAGGAACAGAAGGCTGGACACACTCTCTTGGTATTTAGTAAAGCTCCAGCGCTGAGGATACTACCTATTGCTCTAGCACTGGCATCCGCTTCTCTAAATCTCACTGTCCTGGTTGTAAAGGTCTGACTAATGGTTCTATTTTCCCTATTCTTATATACTTTTTTTATTACCCTATGTATTTGTCCTCCTAATACATAGTACTTAAATTGAAATCAAGCAAATCAGTTAGCCCAAAGATGCAAACTCAGAGTGCAGCACAAATGACCAACAAAACTAAATCCTGGCCCAGTTACAAAACCTTATGCAACTTATCAAAAAGTGTGGAAATGTCACAAAAGGAACTTTTCCCTTTTCAAATCATTGGGTATGAAATGAAGGTAGTATTTCTCCTTGCTCTTCAGCAGGCATTCCCTCTATATAGATAGGTTTCAATTGGTGACTACTCCTAAAGTTATGCACCCTAGGCTGAATCCTAGCTAGGCTATTGTCTGATAAGGCAATACCCATATTCTATATGAGCAGGGAAGATGTGAGAGTCAACAAATGGGGAAGAGCCAAGCTACCATATAATTTAAAAGGATCCCTAGTAGTGACAAAGGGCCTGATTCAGTAGTATGCGGTATGCGTAAGATCAGCATTTCTGCCGATCTGCGCGTGCGCCAGGCAAATGTTGTCCGACGTAAAGAAAAAAAACAACTTTGTGCAGGATCATACTTCCGTAACTACAGCATCGTTACGGAAGAAGGGGCGGGGAGCACCGTAACTATGCTGTAGTTACGGAAGGTAGGTGGGGAGAGACATTAAAATTAGAATTAAGGGGCAGGGTTAAGGAGTTACGAACATGTGGCCGGTGTAATTAGGATCAGTGTAATTACGCCGGCCACAGGGTGAGTGTTGGGGGAGTGCATTAGAGCTACGCTGGCCATAAATATGAACGACGGTGCAGCATAGCTCTGGATCAGACCCAAAGATGTTATCAGATCATGTGTTCAAACTCCTGAAAATAGCATTTAATGGTGCAAATCAGTTAAATGAAACATTTCCTCAGAAAACACAGCTGCACAATCTATATTACAATTGAGATGCTTGATATAAATAGATCCTGAGTTGGTTTGAAAGAGAGAATTATCCCATAAGAAATGAGGAATTATACATTACAGTGAGATAAGCAAAGTATGGAAAGTAATCTGGCTGACACAGATCAGAGTGCTGTAACAATTGGACACTAGAGGGCAGTTGAACCAGAGAAGAAGAGAGTGCAGTACTGTAGCTCTGTCTACAGCATCATAATCAGCTACTTGCACAATAACATGTAGCAGGCTTTTGACTTGCAAGTAATTATCCAGCTTTAACCTGCAAATAAATGATTACAGACAAGCATTGCTTGAATACTGAAGTGTTTCCTGGTTCTGCAACAAACTGCATGTTTAAAAGGCAAATATATCTTCTAGCATTATTTTATTCATCTTTTTCAATTGATAATTCGATGGGTTGATTTAATCATATAGATCTAAATCATTTAAACACCAGATTCATAGATCTGTCTTTTTGGCAATAGGATCCTGTAAGGAAAAAGAATCCACAATCACGGGGTCACCCCATCTTGGCATCCAAATGTTTACAACTTAACCACTCCCTCTCGCAAAAGCCAGATCTACCTTAAGACTTTTTATTGAAATCCTGCAAAAATCACAAAAGTCTGGAATATTGTTACCTGTCACGTTCTGCGGTTACTGTGCTGTTCAGGAGTCACTAAATCACTTGTATTTGATAAACCGGCTTAATAAAACAATAAATGCAAACACAGGTAAATAGTCCAAGGCGTGCACAAGTAAATAAAAGTCTAAGACATGCTATGGCAAATAATATTCCAAAGAGTACACTGGCAAATAGTGCACATAATACTTGAGGAGAATGAGAGGACTGCAGCAGACACAGGAGGAATGGCTGGGATCTGTAGCTCAGTGAACGCAGGCTATATTCTGTGGTAAAGAAGACACAAGGAGAGACAGGCTGGAGTCTGTAGTTCAGGAACCACAAGCTGGATTGTGTGGTTGAGGAGACACAAGGAGAGACATACCAGGAACTGTAGTACAGCAGACATAGGCTGGATCCTGTGGTTGAGCAGACACAAAGAGAGATAGACTGTGACCTGTATTAAAGCAAACACAGACTCATTGAGTCCTGCAAACAGCATGCACACAACCATGGAAAGGACAACAATGAACCAGCCCAGAGTGCTGGGATGAAATGGTTCTTATTGCTGAAGTGCAGTTGATATGAATCCAGAATAATGAGCCAGGCACCTAGACCAGGACCCAGCACAACAGCACCTGAACAATGATGACCCCTCTGGCAATCCACAAAACTGCAGGGACAGGGAGAGTGTCGGTGCCCACCAATAAGGAGGAATGAACACCGTTGATCGCAACCCAAACACTTTGTGAAAGGTTAACTCTGAAGGAGTCCAAATGTGTAAGCCCCTGGGAAACTTGGATCATGCCAATGCGCAAAATGATAACACAAAAACTGAAAATTTGATCCAGCCCTAAAACAGTGACCTGGAGTCAACACGAAGGGGTTAAATATGGGTTAAAAGGAGTTAAAATGAGTTATACATTTGGAATAGTCAAGGACAAATAGGAAGCAACTGTTCATAGAGCGTATGTAGTTAAACTACAAGGGGAATTCCAAATGGATCTAAATTTGCCCATCTGCACCTTTACTTAATTGATTAGTAATGGCAAGTTAGCTGTTTGGGTATGTTAGAAAGCATTGCTGCATAGTGCTACATTTTATTTTCATTGCCCATGGCGTTCATTGTTTATTCATTATGTGAAGGAGGATTTGACTTTTCCATCAGGGAAGGACCAGAGGTAAACCCTTATAAAGGAGCTATGATTTGAGCCAATAGTTGGGATTTAATGCTTAATGATCCTGTTGCACCTGCATAGAAAGATCAGCCAGACCCCTACTTATATGATGTAATAGGGATTAATTGATGATATAGTCTACTCTACACCATCAGAATTCATCCAGAAAGCTGTGTCCTCCAAAGATAGAAAGTTATAAATCTGCCTCAGTTATATCGAATGATGAAGATTTTCGACCTGATTCACACTTTAGAAAGAATTTAGGAACGTTTCTAAATATATGCATAGAGCAAATAAGTAATAACGATTCAAAGATCCTAAAGAAAAAGGCTAAACACACCTCTAGCTTCTTAAGAGCTAAGAATGTTCTTTTCTCCAATGTGCGTATATTTAGGAACAGCTTTTTTTTTCCCAACTAAGGATCGTGTGTATATTTAGGATCTTTAATATCCTCATGGTTCACGGCTAAGCAAAGCAACACATTAATTGATTGAGTTAAGAAGCAGATTGATTTTCTTAGGCTTTCTTTGTTTGTTTTATGATTAAAAAAAGTAACCAAATTTTTTTTTTTTCATTGCAATATGCTAAAATGTAGAAATGTATTACAATCATAAATACTTATTGAAGGATTAAGAAAGAACTATTCAGCTTTCAAATCTGTTATAGCATAAATATCAAAATAATAAATATCTACGAATATTAGATCTAAACAATATTTGTATCTTAAGGTCTCATGCAAACATTCTACAAGGTAAAAAAAATATGTTTACAACAAATAATGAAATAAATATGCACAAACAGCAAATAAATGTAAATAATAAGTACCTTTCAAATTTAAAGTCAAACACAAAATGGTAAAATAACAACAGTTTTAAAAGATAAGACTTTAACTGTTTTAAACAAAGTGAACACAAGCATTCATTATAATCACATAGCAGCTGTGTGCTGAACATACAGAAAAGCATGAGGCTTTGGCTCTCTGTTAACCATGTTGTCAACTTAAGAATGGTAGGGGGCATTCTTATCTTTTCCTGTGCATATGTTAGTTTCCTCAAAGCCTTCTGAACTGTGAATCATTCTTAAGTCTCGAGGAACGCCCATACTGTACATTAGTAGCCCGAGTGCTGTTCATTTGCATTAAGAGCCTTGAGGTAATTTTTTTGCCAAGATTTTGAACGAGCCAAAATCTGGGTTATGGTTAAGGTGCTGAGCGCCCTAATCCTGCAGCTGAAAATGCTTCCCCGGTGGTAGTAATACCGTACTACCTGTAGTGGAAATTGTTTGGGTGTAGGCATACAAAATGTATGTCTGTGAGGGATGGATGATCAGCGCTGGTAATGTGCTAAAAAGTTTTGTAGTAGGATGATAAAGATCAGCAAAAATAGATTCAATATCCTGAGTGTGTTAAAAAAACTTTTTTAGATTACACTGAGCAATACGGATTTTTTCTTGTCCTAATTGGTGTGCACCAAAATGATCCATGTGGAGTTTTGTGACTCCTGATTTGTGTGCTTTGTATAGAATGGGATCATGGTAGCACCCTTGAAGATATTTGTTTATTTATCGTACCAGTGCAACCCTTTCTACGTTTTCCTTATTTGGCTCTCTGTTAACCATGTTGTCAACTTAAGAATGGTAGGGGGCATTCTTATCTCTTCCTGTGCATATGTTAGTTTCCTCAAAGCCTTCTGAACTGTGAATCATTCCTAAGTCTCGAGGAACGCCCATACTTTACATTAGTAGCCCGAGTGCTGTTCATTTGCATTAAAAGTCTTGCCTCTCTAGCCACGCATGCGGAAGTCATTACATGCTCAAGCATGAATGTAGCTGTTTTTTATCTATGAATCATTCTTACATGGTTTCAGTGCGTAGTTTTGAGTTCCGGGCCTGCTCAGTTTAACCGTTATTAAATATACGCACTGAAATCCTGTTCTTAGTTGTGAATCAGGTCCTTTACCACTAAGGTTAAATTAGAGAATTTTTGGGTATGGTAAAGACATCAGTTGCAATGTGACTTCTACGTTTCTATTTTTCCTGACCACTTTATAAAATCATTACTTAATTCAAAAACAGACATAATATTATAGCTCTCCCTTATATTTCACATGATCTGACATCTGGATATGAACATAATACAATTTAATGACATACAGAACTACTTCTACCCACTCCCTAACATGATCTGTCCACCATATACTGTGTGACATAAAAACACTTTATCCTGATATATAACATTTCATTATAACTATGTCATGCTGTAGAGATACTGAATAATTTATCTGACCACTTTCAATGATCATAATGCAGTTATATTAAAGTCTATTCACAAAGAAATATACACATACAGAATTTGTTAGAATTTATGAAAGTAATAATGTAAAGAATTTAGAGGTGATTCATAGGAATCAGAACCATTTACCAGAGAGGAGACAGCCAGCGTGTCTCAAAGAATCACTGAGGAGGAAAGTGAAGTGTTTCTGTTTTCTTTTTTTTGTTATAGTGGTCTATAAAATGTTGATAATATTAATAATACTTTTACATATATTGGACTGGGTCCAGATTTAGTAACAATAGCCCACTTATGCACGCAAGTTGCACCCTCCGGATGTTTAGTTAGTGTTACGAACGTAACACTAACGTCACTACCATTGTACGGAACTAAGATGGCATTAACGTGGGAAGGGGCTAAAGTGGGCAGGGGGACACATGGTAATTGTACAGTGTGGGAGAGGTATCCCACACTCGTGTGGATGAGCGGCCGTACACACTGGTGATCCGCACGCTATAGTTAAGATAGGCTTATAGCAGTGTAAAAAGCCTGTATGCCATAAAGCCCGCACAAGAGAGGGGAGTGATAGGGGGCATTCACTCCCCTCTCTCTGTTGGACGGACAGACTCCCACGCATACGGAAAGCATTGCGGGAGTCTGGATCCAGTTCCTTATATGCCATATAGCCTCCTGTAAAATGTGTTTATAAATGTGAGTGGAACAAACCTCTTTCCTTCCCCCCCCCCCCCCTTCCCAAAAATAAAAATTTCTAACGTCACTGTGTACATTGAATGAAAAAAAGCAACGAGAAGGATTTACCCGAGCAACCAATCAGATTTCAGCTTTTATTTTCTATAATGTACTAAAGACAATTTATTGGTTTCTGTGGTCAACAATTCCAGTATCTCGTTTTAGATTCTCTATTTAATAATCATGTCAGAGGATCACATGGCTAAGGTTATAAATGTGACCCCTGGCATGATATAAGTCGTTCGCCGCAGGGACCCTAATGAAGAAGGAGGACGTCTTCGCAAACCCAGCCACAATGCACAAGAAGCGGAGCAGAAGATCAGCTGATCGTCACTTGTCAAGACAGAAGACTACAGAACAGTGAGTAGAAGTTTAAAATATTGAAACATTGGGGTAGATCCAGAACTACGTTTGCCGTACGTTTATTCACGTAGCGTATTTTCGTGTGCGTAAATTCGTTACACTTCACTCGGCACACCCCTTGCATGGACGTATTTTGTTAAGATACGCTTTCCAAACCCTACCTTAACTTTTTCAAACGTAACCACAGTCATACGCACACGTACGTATGGGCTAGACGAATTTACGCAGCTAAGCACGCCCATACTGTACACTTTAAATACAACCCCCCAACATCTACTTCAAGTATTTCAGACGTATTTTGGAGTAACGTAAAATTGGCACGCCCACACGTAAGTATTTACGTGACACATATACGTGAATGGCTCATACGTTCACAATTACGCTACGTTAATGTGCGGATTTTCTATGGTGCGCTTGCACAGTACGTACAAAACAGCGATTTTACGTCTCTGGCACGCGTAAATTCGCACCGAGGCTATGTTCTGGATCAGGCCCATTGTATGTATAAATGTGTTCATTTTCATTACTGGGATCGTTCCTTTTTAAAACCTAGGTCAGCATAATATTTGGTATTTACTATTACGGGCCATATTTTTAAACATTACTCATATACGATGAGAATATTGTTTAATTTTATATCTTGAGGGGACATATGTTTTGTCATTAAATGACTGTGGGGACGTATGTTTTGGCATTACATGACAGAGGAGACATATGTTTTGCCATTAAATGACTGTGGGGATGTATGTTTTGGCATTACATGACAGAGGAGACATATGTTTTGCCATTAAATGGCTGTGGGGACGTATGTTTTGGCATTACATGACAGAGGGGACATATGTTTTGCCATTAAATGACTGTGGGGATGTATGTTTTGGCATTACATGACGGAGGGAACATGGTTGCGACATTATGCCATTAACCCTTGGCATGCTGTCGCTTAGGATACTATCAGGCACAGCATGCTCTGCAATACATGGGCATGCTGTGCCTTATAGTACTATATACAGCAGCATGCCAAGGATTAAGTGGTTGCAGCGACAGCTATTTTGAGTATTTTATACACATTCAGATTTTTTTTTACAAAGTGATGGGGGTTTTAAAAACCAAAGTGAGTGCCCATTTCTATGTAATCGACACTCAGCCCCATCCGAATTAGCTTGGGCGAGTTTTTATCAAATCTCTCTCGATTTACTAAATCTCCCCTTAGTAAATCCAGAGATTTGTATGTCACTCACGCCAGAGCGATTTAAACACCTGAGATTTAAATCTCCACTCATTTCAGGCGAGTTTGTGGAGATTTAGCTTTAGTAAAACCTGAGACTTGCAAATTGCCGTTAAACTACTTCAATCTCAGGCGATTTGACTCAAATCGCCCTTAGTAAAGGAGGCCCCTGGATCAGCCTCATAATGGTTTTACTTCCAGCTACTGAGAAAGAATATACACAAAATAATACCGTAATCATAGATAAATAGCAGTTACTTGTGATACATGAAACTAGGACACCATAAATGGCAAAAATAAAAATGTGCAGGAAATTAGAACTGAACATTTGACAATGATAACATTGATCCCCTAGTGGGATATTGGCGTGCACACTTCAGGCTCAGACCCACCCAAAAAAATGAGTCTTTTATGGGCGATACAGACGTGTAAATAACTATATGTCTCTGGATCCATACGAGTGCACAGTCTATTGTGTACAGACATATAAAAGCTTAGCTCAAATTACACTTTCTTCCTCAGTGATCCAGATGCAAGTGCAGGATTATTCCACTGTTCTTTATAATGAAAATATTGGTTATGCATTGTGCAATTATTGAATGTTAATTGTAATTGTACATATTATATAGTAATATTTTTAAATAAAATGCATTTAGTCAAATTTGATTATTATTTTTTTTAAATAGCCACATGCCTCCCTTCCTTTACTTGTACAGTCAGCACAAAGCAACATATATTTTTAGTAAACCAATCACGGGATTAAATGTTTGCCTATTTTAGACATGTATTGGGCTCACATTCTGGAGAATGCTTTTACAAATGGCAGTGGTATAACTACGGTGGAAGCAGAGTGTACAGCTGCCAATGGTGGCCATGGCAGGTGTCTACTCTGCCACTGCAGAACTCTATGCTGTAAGAAAAGTATAGCTTATGGACCCGCGATTCGAGCCTTGAGAAAGAACACACACGCGTTGGCGGTAGATTGCCTGTTGGTAGGTCCTGTTGATCCTTGGTTGCAGCACAGTATCTCCCTTCCCCCCCTGCAGGGATTAGCTCATAGGCCCCTTCAGAGCTTTCCTTGAGGTAGGCGTGTTTTGGTCATCTTTAAGGGAGGCACTTACAGCAGCACCTCGGTATCAGGGACAATATTGCAGGATTAAGGGGAGTCTGGAAACAGTTTTTTATTTGTTTATATATATTTTTATTGAAAGTTATACAAGTTTGTTATAAATAAAAACTTTGATTATTTTATATACGGAGAGCCACTTTTAAAGTATTGGAGGGTGGGGGAGAGGTTCCTTTTGCTTTGACTCCCGAAGGGAGTATTTTCAAGGTTTGGGGACCCTCCTGGAGTTGCAACATCAGAATCCCACAAGCACGTGTTGCAGAATTGGAACCCTGCGAGGAATAAGAAAGATAATCATTGTCGCATTGATACAAGAGATATCCTGTGTGAGTATATTACCTTCCTAGACAGGTACTTACCTGGTTGTGAAGTTTCCACGCAGGGTTTCTTTCCCATTTTTTCTTGAAGCACTGTATCGGAATTCTGAAAAAGAAAGGAAGAATATTACTACCACTGGATAGATGAGAAATGTAGGAATCACCTGGTGACCAGGGGCCTGATCCAGAGCTACTATGTTACACTGAGCGCTGTAGCGCTCAGCGTAACATCGGTGCTCTGGCCCGACACTCCCCCTGTGCGGGCATATGGCCCCTTCCTCACGCCGGCTGAAGGCTACCCTAGCTTCGCCCGGCGTAAGGAAGGGGCCATACGCTCACACAGGAGCGTATGGCCTCTTAGCACGTCCCCCAACCCTCATTTACTTACCTCCCCCCGCCCACCAGCAGTAACGTGAGCGTAGGGACGCTGGAGGACGTCCCCTCCAGCGTCCCTACGGCGCTACTATGGACGCCCGATCTACGATCGGGCGTTTCCATA
>WWET01005838.1:0-14540 GCA_011038615.1 Limnodynastes dumerilii
TCATTCGTCTTATTCTCAGGTTTATCTTTAAAAAACGTTTTGAGTGTGACTTTTCTTATGAACTCTTGGACATCCACAAACGTATCAAAAGGGTTACAATTAGAGGGGGCAAATTTAAGTCCTTTTTGTAAAAGGGACTCTTCTCCTTTTGTAAGGACATGATCGCTAATCCTCCTAATGGGGATTAGCGGATCCCCATTAGGAGGATTTTACTTAGGATTCTCTCAAAGCTATATACAGATCACATGTATATTTTGCACTTCTAGTCACTTTATTGTTTCACATTCGGTCTGTCATATTTTTTATTCTATGAGTAAGACGGACCTATTGTTTTTATTTATTTTTATCATCATTTAAAATGTCTTATGATTATTTATTAATTTTATTTTATCAGCTGTGATCATCCTTGTGCATTGTGTATAATGGAATCAGATTTTTCTGATTTGTTATATCGCCTTTCATTTGAATTTTATGACACTATCTTAATAGATAGATTATTGATCATGTTCCCTATATCCTTTGGTGTATATTTATCCAGGATCTGGATTTTAACAGATCAATGAGATCCTTATGGCATTGTAGTAATTACTCTATGTCTTCATACAGAGGCAATATGTCATTTATGTGGGTATAGCGAGACTGTTCAACAAGGTCTTTTGATGTTAATTCTTTATTATTAAGTCACTACATGTTTGATTATTTATTGTCTGTATGTCTCTAACTTATGGAAATGTTATCTACCATGGGTTACCAGTACTATGGTTTTACTAATATATACATTTTAGTTTTATGGTATAGATGGTAACATTTTGTGTTAAGATGTTGCTATCCCCCGTTTATATTTGCTCTGTAACAAGTCCTTCGAAGGGTGTATTATCCCTCCGTTTTTTTACTGCTTTAAAGGTATGTTTGATGAACTTTTCTACCTATGTGGGGAGTGTCAGTTTTGTCAGTGAGTTTCTGAAGCCTCCAGAAGCCCGATATATTTCCTAGAGAAACGGAGCAAGCTAACAACCAATCAGGATTCATCACATGGACTTTAAAAGAGGAAGAGGTTCATACGTTGGTCCAGACTTTGAGAAAGGGCTGAGTGCAGCCCGAAATGCGTAGTCCCAGTACTGACCAGCTGATCTCTGACGTCATCACCGTGGACCGAGTGAAGATACTGCATGCGAACGCCATACACCCGGGTATACCATCTTGTGGCAATAGTGTCTTCTCTTCTGTTCTACTGCTTCCTGGTATGACGTTTTTGATCCTTGTTTTATGTGGAAATGTGGAATGTAATTTAATAAAAGTATTTTCTTTTATTCCTATGTCCGTGATTTATGGAATGGATATGGTCCTCTGAGGAATCAACTACAACACCACCATTGATACCTATTTAGACTTTATTTATTTATTTATTTATATATCCCAGGCTTTCTAGGAGCTTCAGGCTTCAGGGGTTCTCAGTGTTGATATATCTACTTACCTGTTTAGAGTCTGACACTCCCCCCACCGTTGTGAAATACCCAGCGCCGCATATCTACCAATATATATCTTTGTGCTATTTTACATTTCCCTGAGGTGCTATTGGGCCTGATCCAGAGCAACGCTCGCAAGCGAGCGTACGACGAGCGTATGCGAATTTTCGGCAAAAAATTCGCAATGCGCATGCCCAGTATGACAGCTTCCGGTCGCCCGAGCGTCATGAGCGAATAGCGGGCGTATCGTTAGCGTATTTTTCGCTCGCTGGGCGTATTTTTTTTACGATGGTCGGCTGGGCGCCCGTTTTACTACAGGGAGGCGGGGATAGCCATTTAAATTGTACAGTATGGGCGTGCTAAGCGTATTTTCTCAGCGTATTTTCTGCGAATTTTCGTACGGCCGACGGTCGTACCCAGTGTAGGGTATAGCCGCCGTAAGCAGGGACTTTACTATGGGAGTGCTAGGGGCGTGTAGGTTGATACGCCCGAGCGTACGTTCGCATTCGCCCGTCGTGCGAATTTTCGTAGCGCTGGATCAGGCCCATTGAGACAACTCTCATTGTTAGATTGCGGCTTTTGCAGGGTAATAGTGCGCTTGAAACCCCAACGTTTTATCTTTTATCTAGTGGTTATCACATGGTCACCAAGTGAGTGATTCTTCTAAGGGGAAATATACTTTATACTAATGTAGAATTTCTTTTCCGGGTTGTGTGAATTACTCATTACATGTAAACCAAAACTTATAAGACAGAACACAGGCCCTACTGATCTGCTTCTGCTTTATCATAACAGGCTGAGATTTCTTGGATATTTGGGGCTCATCCCAAACAACGAGGCAATTGCTGACTCTTCCAACAATGAGTGAGTAAATACAGCCTCAATAATGTGACATACAACAGAAATTTTATGTTTTGTTGTCAGAGGAGGTCACTTTAACAAACCAGCCCCTATTTTTAAACAACACCGAAAGTTATTACCAATAAATCAATATCAATAAACGATTATTATCTGTGCTCTAATTGTATGAAGAAAGATAGAAAAATTGTAGATCTAAGCAATATAAGAGAGGGGTCAGAAGTGCTTTGAAGATGAAGGAGAGACACATACCCTCCAACATGACCCATTCCATTAGGTACAAAATACTCCTCAGTTTCCAACTGTCAGTTACTATGGTAACCATCTTTGTTGAAGAGGCAAATAGTTTTTTTAACTATCAGTTAATTCATTTAAACCAGATGAGTGACAGTTGGAAGATCAGGAGCGGCTTAAATTGTACCTAATGGAATGGGTCATGTTGGAGGGTCTGGAGACCGTGATCATATTAAACAAGGAGTGGCTATAAAAATGCAGAAAGGAGTTGGAGAAAGGAGGACTAGTGCTGATTCAGAGATAGAATAAACAATAAAGGACTTATCTTGTAGTAGGCAGAGAACAGCAGGACATTCAGAAAATATTATAGGTAGATATGCAACTAAAGCCAGATTTAGTGGAAGATTCCTTAGCTGTTAAATGTCTGGACAAATCAGTGTACACTATATTGCTCTGATACATTACACTAAAACAACTCTACCAGTAATGGGAAATACATAGAAGGACAATTAAACCACATTATTAAACTAAAAAGGAAAGGCTTTAAACAAACCATCACTGAGATTCATAAATTAAATTATAAATAGATTGAGTTAGCAACATATTACTGAAGAAAGGCCTTTACAATAATAAAACTACCTTTTATAGACTCAAGAAAAGCATGTTCCCCTGTGAAAGAATTGGCCAGAGAAAACATTATATACAGTACAATAGAGTACAGTATTATAGACAATAATATATACATAAATATATATTTATATGTAGTAACTATATATAGTACAATTTATTCATATGTTTATTTACCATGATTGAATTGCAGACAAGGGCCAAGAATTTCCTGTGACTAACCTTAAGTTCCTCATATATTAAAGATGTGTCAAATTAAATGACCACTGAAATGAGAAATGTATTGTAATATTGATACAACAGACATTAAAATTAAAATGACTATTAATGGACCTGATTCAGATTTAAGAAGGAGCTTGAAAATAAGAGAGGAAAGTTACTCTTGGGCTAAACCATGTTGATTGCAGGGGTGTCATATTTCATATGTTGCAAACAGTATCAGAGTTGAGAGGTGTTGTTTCCTATCCCAAGTCTAAATAACAGTGTGATAGTAAAGCTGGTTAGTATCTGTGTGCAATAAATAATTCTTAATATCCAGGGTTGCCGACTATTGAAAGCTTCCCTCCGGGAGAACCCAGAAGGAAGCCATAGATGAATGCAAGGGGCGGGGCTTAATGACAAGTTTTATGCAAATCGCGTCATTAAGCCCTGCCTCCTGTCAATCACCCGTGTGATCTCTGGTGTTAAAGGGGATAGACAGGACTTGATGATATCAAGTCCCATTAGGGACTACACTTCTGATTGCTAGGGGGTCTGGGTTTGCAGGAAATTTGCCAGCTCTCGCAGGATACCTGGAGAACGGCCCAAATTTCATGAGTCTCCCGGATATTACGGGAGAGTCAGCAACCCTGGATATATCCCTTAAAGCAAAGTATATAATTAACTTGACTCTCCCCTGAAATCAACATGGTTTTGCCCGGGTGTAACCTTACTCTCTTAGGGCCTGATCCAGACCTACGCGCGCATGCGAGCTAACGCTGATCGTAAGCGTAAAACGGCAGTAAAAACACACTCCGCATGCGCATAGTGACAATTTCCGGTCGTACCAAAGACCTTTTTGTAGGTCTTCATGCCGGGACCGAACAGCTGCAGCCTGACGGGACGCCCAGACAGGTGAGTTATAAAATTTATTTATATTTTCTATGTTTTATTTATGTTTTTTATTGATTTTTTCTAAAACATTTTTTTTACGTTTTATTATTTTTTTACCCTCCGGCAGTATTTTTTGGATTCTGACGGTCTCCCCATACATACCCCTCTTTCCTCCCCCTAATAACAGCTCTTAGGGGGAGGAAAAGAGGGGTATATGGGGACATCGCCGGAATACTTACCACGAATGCCAGCCTGAGCTGACGCCGAGAGCGGAGTGTGAAACTCTGCTCCGGCATTTTGTAAATATTGGAAACTTCATTTTAATGCGATAGGGCCAGTTTTGAAGTGAAAACTGGCCCTATCGCATTAAAATGAACTTTGTAAATAGAGCCCTTAATTTCAAGCTCCTTCTTAAGTCTGAATCAGGTCCAATAATATTACCATCAGGAATGAATGGAAATAATAAAAGTAATGGTCTCTAATCTGATATCACTTGTATATTATGCCCTGCAGGTCAGAATCCCCAGCTGCTCCTATCAACAGCAGCCCAGAAAAAAACCCAAGCTTCAATGTGTATCATGAACATAACTGGCTCCCGCAGCGAATCAGTCACCAACTCCCTGTCCCATTTGCGTTTGGCAGATAGTCGGTGTTGGTTAACAAGCATGGCCCTTCAATTGTTGGCGCCGTCTACGTGGAGGCAATATCAGGCGCACTGGGATGCTTGGTCATGGTTTTAGGAGGAGTTTGGGAGTATTGACCAGGAACCTTCTGCCATGTTGGCTGCATTTATGCATAGGCAATTCCAATTGGGTAAGTCGCAGGCAGTAACGAGCTCCATTCTGTCCGCCTTGTCTTTCTTCTTCCGGCTAAAAGGGTGTCCCGATCCCACCAAACAATTTATAATTCAGAAAACTTTGAACGGCTGGCTAAGGGCTAAACCTCCCTCCCCGGACATTCGTCGGCCCATCACATTAACCATCCTGAAACAGTTGCTGGGGGTGGTAACAAAAATAGCGCTGGACCTGTATGAAGCCGTTTTGTTTAGTACTGCATTTGCTTTCGCCTTTGCAGGTGCGTTTAGGGTCAGCGAGTTGGTTGCTGCTTCCCGTTTTTCCAAGATTTCGGGCCTGTTGGCCTCTAATGTTTTATTGTTTCCTGATTCGGTGCATTGCAATATTCACAGGGGAAAGACAGACCAGGTGGCAAGGGGGCGTTGGATAGTTTTAGAACGCAATTGTTGTGGGGCTATCTGCCCGGTCAGATGGTGTGAAAAATTCATTCATTCAGGATTGGCGCGGTGTCCGTTGCGGCGGCGGCGGGCGCTGCTGCTGAGTATATTAAACAGCTAGGAAGGTGGAAGTCGAATGTGTTCCGGAGGTACATTCGTCCAATTTCAATGTAGTAAGATATTTTTAGCATGTTCCCTGTCTTCCTTCCCCCCCGCCATGTATTGGGACAGGTTCCTGGATTAGCTGGGTTGCACTTGGGTGCGGGGGCATGAAGGGATTTTTCTCCATCCCGGGGGCAGCAAGTACTTCACCTTGTTAGAAAAGATCCCCGTCGGAGGATTGCAAGTTTTTTCACCTTCACTCTAATACATGGTCTCCTTGGGATTGTCTTTATGGGTGTGTAGTTAATGCCATTGCTTTGTCAAGCATGGATGGGGTTTATAATTGAAAGGTTCTAATGCTTTGCCACATTTCTTCCACAGCTTGCCCCTGCCTGGATAGTGGGCCATTCTTTTGTGTTTTGGGCCAGTTTACATCCACTGGCACAGTCGGTCAGGCTTGCGGATGGTTTCAGTATTAGGTGGATTGGGCGCAGGGTATGCTCTGGGAGTCATTTTTAGACACGGTGGCACGTTATATCGCTTTATATGGTGAACAGGACATCGTTGTCTTACATTTAGGTGGCAATGATATCGGTAGGCGTACAGAGCTTGATTTGTTAACGGCAATTAAAGGTGATTTTTTACAGGCTTTTGATTGATGGCCCCGGATCCGTTAGGTGTGGTTGAATGTTTTGCCGCGGCGAATTTGGAGACATTCTGGAAATGGACTAGCTATGGATGGTGCTCGGAGTAAGCTTAATAGGGCAGTGAAAGTATTTTTGGAGCAGCGGAGCGCCTTGGTAGTGACACACCCGGACGTGAGGTATGAGAAAGTTAAGCTATATAGAAGTGACAGCATGCACCTGTCTATGGAGGGGCAAGTTTTGTTTTTGTTGAGGATTTTTTAATTTCTTAAGTAAAGAAGTTAAATAAGTTTGAGGGTTGATGGTGGCGGAACCGCTCAGTAGGTGACCGGTTGTGGCGGTAAAAGCAGTTTTGATGGTATGTTTTTATTGTTATTATTGTTGGTGTTTACACTGTTCTCTCTCTCGTTGGCACAGGTGGTGGATGAGCCGGGACGGCTCAAGGAGCTTATAAGGTTCTTAGCCGTATATTTTAAGGAGCGGTCTGAGAGAGATTCGTTCGGCGTGGACGATCTCACATTTCACATGTGTTATGCGGAGGTGGAGGACTGAGCGCCTGAGGTCATGTGGTGGAGGAGATTTTGATGAGGTGGTTATGATTTGCAGTATTGCAAGAATTTACTATTTTGCTTAAACCTGCTTTATTTCGCCCCCATCAATGGTCAGGCTAGTTAAAGTTAGTTAATTAATAATAAAGAATTATTCAATAAATAATTTTATTTAGGTCCCAAATTTGGTGTCGGTGTCTTTATTTTATTGTTAAGGTAAGGAAGGAGGTGATGGATTGTGTGACACTCTGACATGGCAATCAAACATGTGGAGTTTAGGGGAACGAAGGGTTAAATCCTTTCACCCGGAGTAGGTTAAACCCACTGGGTGTGCCATGTCAGAGTGGTACCACTTACTTGGGGTAGGTGATTGGAGGGGATCCCTGAGGGGTGGAGTCTGGAAGCTGGTAGAAACATTAAAAGATGTTGCAAGGGCGTGGTCTGTCTCCTTCATTTGGAAATTCCCTCCCACCCTCCCTTAGGTCAGCCTTACATCAAGGCAGGCGGTAAAAGCAGTTTTGATGGTATGTTTTTATTATTATTATTATTATTGTTGTTGTTTACACTGTTCTCTCTCTCATTGGTGCAGGTGGTGGATGAACCGGGACGGCTAAAGGAGCTTATAAGGTTCTCAGCCGTATATTTTAAGGAGCGGTCTGAGTGAGATTCGTTCAGCGTGGACGATCTCACATTTCACATGTGTTATGCGGAGGTGAAGGAGTGAGCGCCTGAGGTCATGTGGTGGAGGAGATTTTGATGAGGTGGTTATGATTTACAGTATTGCAAGAATTTACTATTTTGCTTAAATCTGCTTTATTTCGTTCCCATCAATGGTCAGGCTAGTTAAAGTTAGTTCATTAATAATAAAGAATTATACAATAAATAATTTTATTTAGGTCCCAAATTTGGTGTCGGTGTCTTTATTTTATTGTTAAGGTAAGGAAGGAGGTGATGGAGTGTGTGACACTCGGACATGGCAATCAAACATGTGGAGTTTATGAAAGTTTCATTTTAATCACTATATAGCACTAGGCTGATAAGGTATGAGTATAACCTCTTCCTAAATACATTACATTACATTACAAGATGGAACCTATTGAAGAAATGGTTGCAGAGAAGCTGCCTGTCACACAGTAACAATCTTATTGGAATCACCTTAAGAAAGCTGAAATAATCTGTTTCTTTGCTTTTTTGATATGTATTAATGATTGTGATCAATAAAATTAAAGATATATTTAATTGTTAATAAAATCTGAATTACTCCTGTTCTATTATAACTTTCATTAATGTATAAAAAGTAACTATATAGTAAATGTTTCTTTTTTAGGCATTGCAGAGGCGTAACTAGCGTGGGTTTTGTAGGGCTCGTGCCCCAGGTTCCGATGGCCGCCCAGCTGATGTGGGCGAAAACTCCACTGCTTTCCCCCCCGTACTCCTTTTCCAGGAGTCACAGCGGGTAGCAGGCATCACAGCGGTGGTGTGTGCGGTTAATATAGACACCGACGCGACCTTGGGATCACGTCAGCGTCTGTATTCACTGCAAGCACCACCTTACAATACAGAGAGTGCGCCGCGGAGGAGAGGGTAAGTGACTTTCTATTGGGTGCTGCACTAAGGACTCAACTATATTAAGGGAGCGCACTAAGGACTGAAACTATGATGGGGCTGCACTAAGGACTAAACCTATATTAAGGGAGCACACTAAGGACTGAAACTATGATGGGGCTGCACTAAGGACTAAAACTATATTAAGGGAGCACACTAAGGACTGAAACTATGATGGGGCTGCACTAAGGACTAAAACTATATTAAGGGAGCACACTAAGGACTGAAACTATGATGGGGCTGCACTAAGGACTAAAACTATATTAAGGGAGCACACTAAGGACTGAAACTATGATGGGGCTGCACTAAGGGCTAAAACCATATTAAGGGAGCACACTAAGGACTGAAACTATGATGGGGCTGCACTAAGGGCTAAAACCATATTAAGGGAGCACACTAAGGACTGAAACTATGATGGGGCTGCACTAAGGGCTAAAACCATATTAAGGGAGCACACTAAGGACTGAAACTATGATGGGGCTGCACTAAGGGCTAAAACCATATTAAGGGAGCACACTAAGGACTGAAACTATGATGGGGCTGCACTAAGGGCTAAAACCATATTAAGGGAGCACACTAAGGACTGAAACTATGATGGGGCTGCACTAAGGGCTAAAACCATATTAAGGGAGCACACTAAGGACTGAAACTATGATGGGGCTGCACTAAGGGCTAAAACCATATTAAGGGAGCACACTAAGGACTGAAACTATGATGGGGCTGCACTAAGGGCTAAAACCATATTAAGGGAGCACACTAAGGACTGAAACTATGATGGGGCTGCACTAAGGGCTAAAACCATATTAAGGGAGCACACTAAGGACTGAAACTATGATGGGGCTGCACTAAGGGCTAAAACCATATTAAGGGAGCACACTAAGGACTGAAACTATGATGGGGCTGCACTAAGGGCTAAAACCATATTAAGGGAGCACACTAAGGACTGAAACTATGATGGGGCTGCACTAAGGGCTAAAACCATATTAAGGGAGCACACTAAGGACTGAAACTATGATGGGGCTGCACTAAGGGCTAAAACCATATTAAGGGAGCACACTAAGGACTGAAACTATGATGGGGCTGCACTAAGGGCTAAAACCATATTAAGGGAGCACACTAAGGACTGAAACTATGATGGGGCTGCACTAAGGGCTAAAACCATATTAAGGGAGCACACTAAGGACTGAAACTATGATGGGGCTGCACTAAGGGCTAAAACCATATTAAGGGAGCACACTAAGGACTGAAACTATGATGGGGCTGCACTAAGGGCTAAAACCATATTAAGGGAGCACACTAAGGACTGAAACTATGATGGGGCTGCACTAAGGGCTAAAACCATATTAAGGGAGCACACTAAGGACTGAAACTATGATGGGGCTGCACTAAGGGCTAAAACCATATTAAGGGAGCACACTAAGGACTGAAACTATGATGGGGCTGCACTAAGGGCTAAAACCATATTAAGGGAGCACACTAAGGACTGAAACTATGATGGGGCTGCACTAAGGGCTAAAACCATATTAAGGGAGCACACTAAGGACTGAAACTATGATGGGGCTGCACTAAGGGCTAAAACCATATTAAGGGAGCACACTAAGGACTGAAACTATGATGGGGCTGCACTAAGGGCTAAAACCATATTAAGGGAGCACACTAAGGACTGAAACTATGATGGGGCTGCACTAAGGGCTAAAACCATATTAAGGGAGCACACTAAGGACTGAAACTATGATGGGGCTGCACTAAGGGCTAAAACCATATTAAGGGAGCACACTAAGGACTGAAACTATGATGGGGCTGCACTAAGGGCTAAAACCATATTAAGGGAGCACACTAAGGACTGAAACTATGATGGGGCTGCACTAAGGGCTAAAACCATATTAAGGGAGCACACTAAGGACTGAAACTATGATGGGGCTGCACTAAGGGCTAAAACCATATTAAGGGAGCACACTAAGGACTGAAACTATGATGGGGCTGCACTAAGGGCTAAAACCATATTAAGGGAGCACACTAAGGACTGAAACTATGATGGGGCTGCACTAAGGGCTAAAACCATATTAAGGGAGCACACTAAGGACTGAAACTATGATGGGGCTGCACTAAGGGCTAAAACCATATTAAGGGAGCACACTAAGGACTGAAACTATGATGGGGCTGCACTAAGGGCTAAAACCATATTAAGGGAGCACACTAAGGACTGAAACTATGATGGGGCTGCACTAAGGGCTAAAACCATATTAAGGGAGCACACTAAGGACTGAAACTATGATGGGGCTGCACTAAGGGCTAAAACCATATTAAGGGAGCACACTAAGGACTGAAACTATGATGGGGCTGCACTAAGGGCTAAAACCATATTAAGGGAGCACACTAAGGACTGAAACTATGATGGGGCTGCACTAAGGGCTAAAACCATATTAAGGGAGCACACTAAGGACTGAAACTATGATGGGGCTGCACTAAGGGCTAAAACCATATTAAGGGAGCACACTAAGGACTGAAACTATGATGGGGCTGCACTAAGGGCTAAAACCATATTAAGGGAGCACACTAAGGACTGAAACTATGATGGGGCTGCACTAAGGGCTAAAACCATATTAAGGGAGCACACTAAGGACTGAAACTATGATGGGGCTGCACTAAGGGCTAAAACCATATTAAGGGAGCACACTAAGGACTGAAACTATGATGGGGCTGCACTAAGGGCTAAAACCATATTAAGGGAGCACACTAAGGACTGAAACTATGATGGGGCTGCACTAAGGGCTAAAACCATATTAAGGGAGCACACTAAGGACTGAAACTATGATGGGGCTGCACTAAGGGCTAAAACCATATTAAGGGAGCACACTAAGGACTGAAACTATGATGGGGCTGCACTAAGGGCTAAAACCATATTAAGGGAGCACACTAAGGACTGAAACTATGATGGGGCTGCACTAAGGGCTAAAACCATATTAAGGGAGCACACTAAGGACTGAAACTATGATGGGACATGCCGAATTTAGGATTTTTCAGCACTAAAACACATGTCTGTTATACAGACATGTGTTTTAATGCTCGCGATCGGCACAAAAACATAAAATCGCATCTCTAGAGATGCGAATTTATGTCTTGTGAATTCAATGCGATTTCACCGCGAATCGTTGAAATCGCATTTAGTGAATTAGAAACATCCTATGTTTCTAATTGAAAAAGTCGGGACCGCGATTTGCGGACCCGCGAATAAAAAATTACTAAATTCACGTGATTTTTTGCTTAGTGAATCGCCTTTGGCGAATTTTAAGCTAAAAATCACGTGAATTTTAGCAATTCGAGCTTAGTGAATGAGGCCCCTGGTGAGACGTTATGTGTTGTCCCATTGACATGAGGGGAAGATACCACCACCTAATCTGTCGGCTGCATACAAATCCTTCCATAGTGATTCGTATCATGGATAAGAGAGGGGCTATTGTGCTGCTTAGTAAATCAACGTACATAGAAAAAATGATAAGACAGTTATCTGATGTGACTTGTTACAAAGCTTTGACTTTTGATCCTGCATCTGTGTATAAGGGGGATTTGGATACAATACTTGATAATGCTCTGACACACAGTTGGCTGCTTGAGGTGACAGTGAAATTTTTAAAACAAAATAAACCTAAAATTCAAGTTATTTACATCTTACCAAAGCTGCACAAGACTCTTGAGAATCCCCCTAGTGCGCCCATCATCTCCAGGTGATCTCTATGTCAACGCATATCACAGTGTGTTGCTTTTCTGTTATAAATTACATAGATTCATCTAGTCACATACAGACGTGGAGGACAGTGGGCTATCTATGGTAATGTGCACTGGGTACTACAGCTTTATCGGTGCTGTGTATCTCCATATATAATACTGGAGAATCACAGCATGGCACAGTTTTGACCTCTACTTAAAACTTTAGCATGGCTGATCTGGAGAGAGAATGGTATTTTGACCAATATGGTAATTCGTGGGTGGAACTTGGTAAAGGTTTGAGCAGAATGGGGGGAAGGGTTTATTTTGTCTCCGTTTCAGTATTCTTAATGTTGGGAGCTATGCAAGTCCTTATAGAATAAATATTATATGGTATCTGTGCGCTACGATGGGCTGCTTTCAGAAATAGAGACAGCCAAAAGTTCCTTTTCGGCTGTGTCTATTTCAAATAGGGAGCCTTTTTTATAATCTTTTATTAAGAATGGGTGAGTGTGCCGATTGGCATACTTGCCCATTCATTTTTGTAGACCCACCAGACCCGCCGCTGACAGCTGATTTTTAGTGTTGGGGTGGTTAGGGTAAGGCTAGTATGAAGGAAGGGTTGGGGTTAGGACCATAGAAGGGGAGGGTTAGGGTCAGGCTGCGGGGAGGGGGATCTTAGAGTTAGGCGATTGAGAGGGAGTATTAAGGTCAGGCTAGAGAGAAGGGAGGGTTAGGGTTAGGGTCAGGCTGCGGGGAAGGGAGAGTTAGGGCCAGGCTGGGGTGTAAGGGAGGGTTAGGGTTAGAATTAGGGGAAAGGTTGGGGTACTTTTTAAGCTTACCTTTATGAGCATCGTAATGCTCTGGGGATCGATTGCTATGTGTCATCAAGGCATAAGCAATCAATATCCCAGCCAGTTCAAAACTGGATGGGAGAGAACAACCCTATAGAAATAGGGCAGTTCTGTGTACAGCAAGTTACACAGATGTCACATAATATTTATTCTAAAGGGATTTGCTGTAAGACACTTGCAGACACAGTCAGATTGTGGACAGTGCACACCATGTGGAGAGGGCTATGTAAGTTACACAGATTCCACATCACATTTGTTCTATAGGGACAATTTAAACGGAATGCACAATTATTAAATCACTGCAGGAGCATTGTGCAGGTGTAAAATGTTTGATACTGTATAAAAAAAATATTAAAACTAAATTCATTATTTTATATGTTTTCAGTTCCTTCACATTATGACTTGCCAGTGCTCCCACTATTTATAAACTCCAATCACAGCATGCATTGACCTTGGCCGCTTTGTGGTTACTTGCCATACTTGCACAGGCATCCAGAGCAACCAATCACAGACGACAGCCTCCTTCCTCTTCTTCCTCTGCGCTCCTAAGGACCATTCGGTCAGTAGAGGGCAGCCTTTTATAGAAATGATGACGTAAGTTACATTAGTGGCTCTAGTGTTTCTGACGCCATCATTTCTATAAAAGGTTGCCCTCTAGCAACCGAATGGTCATTAGGAGCGCTGCGGAAGAAGAGGTAGGAGGCTGTCATCGGGTCAAGTCCAGAAGAGTCCGAGGAGCTGAAGCGAGGACCGGAGATGCCACTTCTAGCAACATTCTACAAGCAACTGGAGAAGATTTCCTGACAAGAAGAAAGAAACTCCAAGCAAATTGTCCCAAGAATGATGACAGCAAAACAGTGAGTGGCAAATTCTTTTATTCTTTTTCTACAACACACAATACATTCATACACATTTAGTATAGTACACGGTGGCCACCGGAGGTAAGTTCACACATTAGGGGGCATTATTAGGCAGTTTAAATGTTATAATGTATGATTTGTGCACACTGTATTTTTTTTTTTTTGCAAACACCACACACAACGCAGTATGTTTAGAAGTCTTACCATGCTGACGCTGATATTACTACAAGGCTAAGCAATGCAAAATTGTAGTTCTATCAGCGTAGCATGGCTAAGCCTTTCAACCATGCTGCGCTTGGCTTTTACACACAGAAAAACACGTCAAATAGATTGACATGTGTTTTTCAGGTTATGTGTGAGGCCCTTTCATTGAAAGCACCCCACACAGCATGCAATTTTTTTTTCTATGATTTGCCGACGATCTAAAGGCGATTTAGACAAAAATCTGTATTTTTTGAATGCCATGTTATGTTTGGCGAGTTGAATTTGCTAAAGGCTAAAGTCCCGGGACTTTGCCTTTAGTGAATATGGTGATGGCCAAATTACCTCCAAACTCCCGGGAGTTGAGGCGATTTGGCCAAAATCGAGCTTAGTAAATATACCCCATAATCCTTCATTAGAGAGACTGGGGGATATTCACATGTATAAGGGCCAAAATTGGCAAAATATCCTACCCTCTCTAAGCTCTCGAGCGAAACGCGCATAGACGTTATC
>WWET01005838.1:43216-60565 GCA_011038615.1 Limnodynastes dumerilii
ACACATGGCCATTAAAAAAACAACATTCACTCAAGATTACCTTTATTTTTGTTTGTGCTTTAGAGCAGCTTTGAGACCAGCTACCTAATGTGCCAGAGCATAGTAAAGTAGTGCTTACACATCTATTTAAGTTTTTCTAGATGTTTGCAGTTGTTAATATTGCAGGTAGTAATAACCATCATGCAGAGGGTTTTCTTAATGGTGTGTTTGCCTACTGGGTTATATTTTTTTTTATTTTTTTGGTCCTCCTTTGTGAGAGCAAATACTAGATTTTATCACTCTGTCTTAAACATTTTGTTTCATGCTTAATTTTTATGCCCGTATTCACAATAATGATGCACTTGTGTCAAACATTTTCTTTCAATGTAGAGTAGGAGGACTTCATTAATAGATGCACTAGATTTGTTGTCAGTTGTGGGAAAAAGGATGCAATTATTGTTTCCATATTAGAGTGTATGTATGTATATATGTGTTAAAATATATATATCTATCTCCACATAGAATGTCGCCTAAAAAGACACAATCCTTTTTCTCAGATATAATCACATTTTTGTCTGGATTTACCAATTACTTTCATCGTGTTTATGAAGTAACATAATCCCCTGCCATCTCTGGCTTCTAATTTTTACTTAAATTTTGTTATTACTTATGTGCGTGTTGTCTGTCAGGAACAGTGAACTGTACAGTTGTTATATTATCTTGTCTTGTTGGTAGTCTAGTAACTGACTGTTAGATTTGTAAATTTTTTTATTTAATCCACATAAATCTATATCTTCTAAAATGAACGCCATTAAGTCCCTGCTTAATGTGTTTAACGCATGTTCTGTTTAAAACATATAGCAAACCAATTGCAGAAAGCAATTCAAATGAGATGGAATAGTTCTGTAAGTTAAGGAGGTTTTCATTTCACTTTTGTAATTCTAGATTATTTGTGTATTTAAACACCCTTTTATTCAAGAACAGAAAGACTTTGCTGATTTACATGTTGCTATTTCTGCAGTTTTAACTATAAATATTTTACAAATAGTATTGTTACAGCAGATATTGTAATGTCTAGCACGTTTCACATATATTGTGTATTGGCTAACACTGCCAAATAGCAAATGTGAAATGTATTCTTATTTTTCAATTATCACAATATAGGTGTCCATAACATTGGTTCCTTTAGCAAATAGTCCCAACTATGCGGTTCCTGGTTTTTTTTTTTTCCCACAAAGCCTCCTTAAACTACATACCTATGTTTCTGTTGCTATGTATGTGTGTCTCTCTACTACATAACAGAACTTATTTCCTCAGCCATTTGGCTAAGGGTCGAGCCTAGCCATGATTTTACCACCAAGAGATCCACGTATCTGCTGTGAAGATTTCTGCTGAGAGAGGCGGACTAGCAGAAAGAAGCGAGAAACTTTCCAGCGTTTGGTTCTTGCGGATAGGTATTTATGTGTTCGGGTTCGTGTGAATGTAAATTAGAAGTTTGCAGACCCTGCAAAACGTAACAAATAAAAAAGTATTTATAGAAGTATATGGTTGCAAAACGGTAAGAACTTAGAAAAGAAAAAAAAATGGCAACAGGCATTGTCATATTAGAGTTCCCAACTAAAGTTACTTCTAAAGAAGCAAAACATTTGCCAACTAGATTTCTTAAACTCTCTTCTGTAATAGAGTAGTCAAAATTATTATTCACAATGTCCAAAGTGACGTAAATTCACAAAGCTGCATTTTGAAAAAATACTAAATATTTATAGTGGGGAAGATTATTAGACAGGTAAGTTCTTAGAATGAAGTACTGCAGTTGTAAGTTAGATATTTACCTTTGTACTCATATTGCAGGTATGATGGACGTGGTCATCTTCATGACCTCTCTGATTATGACGCAGAGCACAATTCATGGAACAGAAACTACAATTTATCTGAAGAGGAGACTAGAATAGAGGCTCTGTGTGATGAAGAGAGGTATTTAGCCCTGCATACGGACTTGCTTGAAGAGGAAGCTAGGCAAGGTACATTAATTGTTTAACAGATCTTTTACTATACAAATGACAAAACCCCATGCGCTCACAAACCAAAAAAATAATGACTTAAATGAAAGATGAATATTGTTTATTTTATACTCACTTTTTCTGATATTATCTATTTGACAGTATCCATGGGAATGGAAAACAGCTCTCTGAATGTGGACCACAGGATAGTTATATATGTAGAGACTGGCTTTTCAGTACACTGGAGTATACTCCCCTTATTTATTAATCATACAAATTTTAATAATTAAAAAAAAAAAGGGCAGCAAGTCGCAGACAATTTCAGAACGTTGAACTTTGTTATGCACATGTGCTCCTAAATATGCATACCAAGGATATTAATTTGCCTTTTTCCTTTACTTTAAATAATAACTTGGAATTAAAGTGTACTGGTGGCAATGGTTTGCAGCCATTTTCTTGAGCTCCTTTATTTTTTTCCTTTTCTTTCTTTTGCTTTGCATGATTTTTAACATGTTGATATTTTCCTTCAAGAGGAAGAATATAAGCGGCTAAGTGAAGCCTTGGCAGAAGATGGGATGTATAATTCTGTGGGTTTTCAATATAAAAGTGACTATTATGATCCTTCTCAACCCACGGAAGAGGAAGAGCCGCAAAGAGACAAAGATGATAAAGGTACGTTTTTGCATTTATTTAGCATTATTGTATCATGTAAACTGCACTTTTTTTTTTGGTCAATAGTCCTTCAGTGTGCATCAAATAAGAGAAGGTTGCATACAAAACCATTTAGACATCAGTCGCCTTTTTGTAATGGGATGCAGCATAAAATCAAAGCATTATTATTTTCCTGTTTTCCTGAATTGTATAATCACAGTATATAAAGCTGGTATACACTGCAGGGTTATCACACAATCTTCAGATCGCTCTCACACCTTATTGCTGTGTACAGTCCCACGGTGCTGCAGAATTGTCAGAAAGTGCATTGCATCATGGACTTTCATTTTTAGGAGCTCTTTATTTTACCTGATCAAAGATACCCGATGTCTGTATAGAACACTATCTTCATTGAACGAAGTCACATTCATCTTTCTGCAAAGAGCTACTTTAGTGGGCATGTGTGTCATTGCAGCAAAGCTTTATCCAAACCATTTCTTAGCGATCCCCAGGAAGTTCGTAGTGTGTATGGGGGCCATTGTGCTGCAGGTTGGGGTTCGAATCTTTATTACAGATTTGACAAGATATCCGATGGTCACTAAACTCTTTACTCCTTGCCCTTGGATGTTAAGTTATTGGTCTTTAAGGACCTGATTCACACTTAAGTGTGAAATTGCGTACTTTCATTAAAATATGCAAGAGTATTATTTGCAGTCGTGATTCAGAAATTGCAACGTTTTTAGTTAACCACACCCCTACACTTGTGCGCGTATTATGTAGTTGTGTTATGCGTATATTTAGTAACGCACGTAGTAGTGGCTCTGAATCGTGTGTCCGTTTTGTGTCCTAAAACTAGTAGAGATTCTAAGAAACAGAAGTAAACGCAGAGCTAGCTTTCGTGATGTAGGTTAATGTGTATTAATAGCCCGCCTTTGTTGTTTTATTGGAACAATTAACCCAAAACATTATCTAAATTAGTTTTGTTTTTGGTTCTCAACATTAACCCTTGTTGAGCTTATTCAAGCTGTTTATGATGCTGAGTGAATGTCAAACTATAAAAATGTTTTTTTTTATGTGTTTTTTAATTGTTTGATTTATAACATTAAAATATTTTTACAAAATATTAGAAAAACATAGCAGAAAGAAATACACTGACAAGACCCATATTAAAAATGCTTAAAACAAATGTAAAAAATAAAACATCTGTTTGAATAATAGACACACACACACTTTTGATAAAATAATATCAGCACTGCAAAAGAAGAAAAAAGCTCACCTTTCCAAAGTTCCAACTGCTTTGCAAAAAACTATCAAATGCTTTTAAATGTGTGCCTTTAATAGTGTTAATTAAACGCATATCCATTGATTAGAAAACACGCAGCAGGTGTCGACTATTCAGTGGGAGGGAGCATGGACTCTGAGCTTACGAGTGGTAGAGGCCTACCTTTACTTTTCACGTGCGTGTATTTATTTAGGCAAGGCCAACCTACTTGTGCATCGTTGTATCTCTGTTGGGCCGCCCATACTGTACATTTTTAGTCCATTTTGTGCTCATTTGCATTGAGACTTGCACATCTAGCCACGCATGCGGGACTCTGTCCGTGCCCAAGCGTAAATCATTCGGAAGTCGAACGGACTTCTCTGTGAATCATTCAGTCACTTTCCCGTGCGTATTTTTGTGTTTTAAGCATGTACAGTACCTGAAAAATCCACACTTACATTATACACTTATATAAGTGTGAATACGGTCCTAAATTTAAAGGATATTCTTAGCCAAAAAGTTATGTTTTGATTTCAGGTGATGTATATCCCCCTCTAACATCTATTTGGCCATTGGTACAGTTGGTTTGTGTAAAACTTTTTTTTTTTTTTGTGTAATTGTGAAATGAGCACTTTGCACACATTCCGTCTCAGTCTTTATGGAATCTTCCTTGGGGATGGTGCAGTGCAGAGTTTTGTTGGTTATGGTCTAGAGCAGTGTTCCCCAACCTCAGTCCTCAGGGACCACTAACAGTCCATATTTTCTAGGTTTCCTTAAAGAGTCACAAGTGATATAATGAGCAGCACCTGTAGAGCTTTTAAAATGTGACGGTAATAAACACACCTGTGCTCCAGCAGTGACACCTGAAAAACATGCACTGCTAGTGGTCCCTGAGGACTGAGGTTGGGGAACACTGGTCTAGGTAACTGTGCAGAGAAAAGCTAAAACTGGTCTTTGGCTCATTGACCTGGACTCATCCAGCATTTTATGTTGATGGTTTATATCTTGCTGTGGCTGCAGTAGAGCGCGTTTTTTGTGTGTGATATCACAGCAAGTGCACCCACTAATAGTAAGCACAGGCTACATGCGCATCTTCACTTACTTTCTGGTGTATGGCCAAAACACATTACATTTCCTTAGGTTTAACATTGTTATATTATTACTTTAACCAGCTGATCCTCAGTCCGTTAATATCAAACTGAACTTTATAAATTAAGTATATTTTTTTTATCCCAAGCCATGAAAATAATTGCTACCCCTTGGCTGTATAATGCTTTTTTAAATAGGTTGAGTGATTCTTTTCATCTTGCCTGATTAGTATTCATTAGTAACAATTGTTGTATTGACCCTAGGCAAATAAACGTTTTCCTTTGGACAAAGTGATAATATTTTTGCAGATTTGATTTTGCAAGTTGGCCAAATGTTAGCATTTGAAATGAACAGAAGCAAAGTAATAAGTCCAAGACGAGTTGAAGAGGGTAGGGGGGGTTATAGTCATTTAGTCATGTTGCTGAATTTGTAACTGTTGCTATTCTGAAGTTTTGTTGCCATGTCAATAAATAAATCGACAGTTTGACATTGGCATCTTTACAGAAGTACAAGCCGTGTGGAACATTTCTTATTTTTAATCTTTTCTTCACAGCAACAGTTGTTAATATTGTTTTTAACTCTTCTAGGCAGATAGACCTGCGCTTGTCATTCCCCAGCTTTCAGACTTGTACAGCGGCTAATTGTATATGTCATGTTTCCATACCGCAGTCACTTTCCCCATCCAATTAGTTATTGTTTAGAACAAAACAAATGCTACATGAGATGACACGCAGAGCTGTGTATGCTAGTACTTGTCTCAAATGCTTCCTTTCATCAAGTGATTGGGATCAGTAATACCTCGGAGGTTCATGTGCTGTGTTTTAGTAATAACCTATTAGTAACCAGTTTTAATGTGTCTGATTTTATTACTGTGTCCCATATATGAGTAATACTTGATATATGATGTGAGGCCTTCTCTCCTACTCATTATAGCAGAGCATTCCATTGTATATCATGTATTAATGATCTATGTTTTGTAATGACACACTCAAATTCTGTCATCCAGTCCCTCCAGGTGTCCTATCCACTTGTTATTTCTAATAGAAACCCACAACATTGTATTTACTGCTTCAAAACCGCACTTGTGCTACAAATATACAATTGAATTCCTGGGGCCGGATTTACTGAGCTGCGGGAAAGGAAAAGCAGAGATGTTGCCCATAGCAACCAGTCAGGTTCTAGCTGACATTTTCTAGTATGTAATAGGAAAGTGAGAGCTAGAATCTGATTGGTTGCTATGGGTAATATCTCCACTGTTCCTTTCCTGCAGCTTAGTAAATCTGTCCCCTAGACTATGGCAGCAGGAACCTTTATGTTTCACAGTGTGCATGCAGCAGGGATGATGAGAACATTTCTTTCCTTTCCACGCATGTGTATATATACTGAGGAAATAATGGGCCCGATCCAGAGGTGAGCATATTTCATGCTCAGAAATGATAAACATACCATCGCACCTCTTTCAGACCCTGATGTAGCTCTAGCTGCATCGGATTGCATTCTGAAAGGAGGGAAGAAGAGGCGGCTTGTAGTCAGTGTACAATAAGGGGGTGATAAGTGCACCTGAACCAGATCTGAACATAGCTCTGTTTACGTCCAAACATTTGCACCAGGTGCTGACACTACACCTATTTCTAACCCGTGTTAGAATGTCACAATTTAATGGCAATACAAACGTTTGGAATCTGTGTTTGAAGAATTGTTTTGTTGTCAAATATTTCATACATAGTACCAAAAAAGATATATATTTTTTAATGAAATTCGTAAATTTTTATTTTAGTTTGTTTACATTGTGATTGACTACTATGCAGTGTTGAGCAATGTTTTTGGTCACGTAGCTGCTTTGATCTTAGCTGTTTCATGACGTTACGTGCTGCACTTTCTATGCCATCCAGAGATACCATTGTGTGTGCCTTTGGATCACACGCAGCCCACCCCCCATTTTTCTCTTGCATGTGCCTCCAGATATAAATGTGCCTTTGGATTTGGTCCTGTCTTCAATTTACCTAAGATTCTTATGTTTTTTGCCCATTGTTATTTTACTGTCAAGTGAAACTATGTAATTTATGAACTCTAGCACAGTTGCTATATCCTCTCCTAGAAATGTCTCTTGTCACAATGGACCGGATCCACACCTCTGAAAGATGGCATTTTACACAGTGATTGCAACAAAGTCCACTTTTGGAATTAGGGTATGCGCACAATCTGTGTCACAAACAGAAAGCACGCTGTCCAATTCAAAGATGTAATCTGCAATGCTTCATGTAGTGGGAAGGTTTGCATTCACAAGCAGAAGGTGTTTATTAAAATTCACAGTAAGGCAGGGATTCAGGCAGCCAATATATGCTGAATTCTGCTCAATCACTATTTCAAGTGTATAGGTAATATTACAGTAGGATCCTGCAATGGGGGAGGTTTCCCAGTCGCTCGCTCATATGCTTGGATACAGAAGGACCCCTTCTATTGACCCTCACTAGAGATGTGTTCTGTACCCTATCAAGAGTTTGATCATACCAAAGGACCCGGTCAATAGGCCTAATGTTTGGCTGCACACTCCTGACAACTATTTTACTTTGTTGTACACGGAGTTGTTTATAATTATGTTGTGTTTGTAATACAAAGGCATATGAGTTCCTACATCTCCTCCTTATTGAGACTTAAAGATGAAGAAAACACACGCAATGCCTTAAACCAGTGTTTCTCAACCTTGGTCCTCAGGGACCCCTAACAGTCCATATTTTCTAGGTTTCCTTAAAGAGTCACAAGTGATATAATGAGCAGCACCTGTGGAGCTTTTAAAATGTGTCAGTTAGTAATGAACACACCTGTGCTCCAGCAGTGACACCTGGAAAACATGCACTGTTAGTGGTCCTGAGGACCGAGGTTGAGAACACTGCCTTAAATAATAAATTGTTACGTTAAAAATAATATAACTTTAATATTTTTGTGTACAAAATTAAAATGTAATTAACACAGTTACTTTCAATATATATTGATTTCCATGAAATGGCACAATATTTCCACCTCACCTGAGACTTTTTAAAGATGACCTGGGCACATAATCTCCCTTCTCCATTACTGGTTGGATATAATTTCCCGGTGCTGAAATTGTTGGCACTTGTATTGCCCACACCAATGTGGTGACAGTTTAAATGTCAACATATTCATTTTTACCACAGTGTAAATATATTCACAAAGCTGTCATGTCCACAGTAGTAACATACACATTCACAATGTCAATATTCAAAGGGCAATTCAGGCAGAATTTTTTTTTTTTTAAATATATATATATATTTACTATGTTGTACCAGCGTGTGCAGCGGCAGGATTGCAGCAAATAAATATCAGGGCTATTGTGCAGACCTGTTGTCTGAAGACACATTAACCCAAATACTGCTGTCGGAATCTCTGGCAGTACAGCAGGCTACACAATACACTAGCTGCGTTGCCAGTCCGTCCTCCCTTTGGATGTGGACACTGTGAATGTGCATGCTGTGGACAGAATGAATATGTCGACATTTACACTACCTGCATTTTGCTGTGGACAGTACGTGTTAAAATCTTCAGTGGCTAAAAAGGAACTACAGCCGCTAACAGGTCTGTGTGATGAAATGAGCTTGTAACTTCTGAATTTCATACATGGTTTATGATTTGCAGAGTTCTGGAGTTACTTAAACACAAGGAATATGAGGGCTCTGACTTGGGTATTTATAATATAGACATCAGTTTGTGAGTGTTTCTGAAAAGTAGGTTTTATTGTTTAACTGGAAGAGAATATTCAATATTAAAGCAACTCCTTGTTTTATTTGGCCTGCAATACGTGATGTTTTTCAAAATATATGCAATGTTAATTAGTCATGGCTTAAAGGGGCTTCTGAGACTTTTATTGCATAGCACAGTGCTCAGAATGGCTGTCACTAACTAAAACTGCTTTGTGGAGAACTGTTAATTCCTTGTGATTGTGGCTTATGATGTAGGTTGAAGGATAGACTCCTTCACACAATGAGTGAAGCCTTGAACATTCTTGTTCAGACTATTTGTTTTCCTCGAGTGTTTAATAATTACAGCGCCTTCATGTAATTCTGTTTCTTATGTGCTTCTAGAGTCAAGTGATCTTGAAGATAATGAGGAACCTTTTATTGCACCGGAAGGACTAAATGTTCCACCTGATGTAGAGTTGGTAAGTATAAAATGAATCCTTTGCTCCAAGTCTGTGTACATGAATAAATATTGTGTTCTGGCTTTTATATTGGTATAATCTGCAGTTATACTTTTTGTGATCACATTTATTAAAATAGTTTATGTTGATTATTTAGTATTTAAAATGTTGATAGTCTCAGTAAGAACTTCTTTGAATTTCGCTTAAAAACGCTGCATTGCGCGTTTGTCACAAGATTGTGTGTCACAACTGTAATTGTTTCAGTGCTATTGCTCACAGTTTCTTCTTTGTACAAAATTGGATAGTTTGAACAGGCTTAAGTCTTGACCTATGGGACCTGTTCTACTGTTATGCTGAATGTTGGGCATCTCTCTGCTTTCTCATTTGGATGTTGTTGTTTTTGTAAAAAATTGTCCTGAGACCTATTCTACTTTAAGAAATAGTTTATTTCTTTACAAGTCAGGGTCTTTCTTTGCGTAATATTTCTAATTATTATGCAATCTGAGCGATCATTTCAAAACCTTAAGATTTTATCTTGTTGTTTACTTATATTTGTACTTATAATTGTATTGTGTAAGAGAGATCATATATTAAACATGTTTCAAATATTCCTCCACAAGGAAGCCAAAAACTGTACTGTAATCACTTGATTTATAACCATTCTAGATCCTGAGTTTTGGGGCAAATGTGATAAATTTCAAACTTTTTCAGTATTTCTTCCAAATTCTCTTAATTAAACTCCAGCATATGGTACAATAGTTACTACTTTTCCTATACCATATAATGTTACTGGATCTGGAAAGCAGAAAGCTAACTCCTTTAAAACATGTCTGTCATACTTATAAAATTCTATAGTTAATAGTAAATTAATAGCAAATCTTGCAAATTAATTTTGACTTCTTGTGACTGTAGTTTGAATCCTAGGACCATTCTCCAGAGTTGCTTACTGCTTAAAAATTCCCTCTTTTACTTTACTGATAAATCAGGAATGGCCCAGCTAGTCTTTGATGTAGGAATGGCCCAGCTAGGCTTTGAGGTATAGACTGCAGAGTTTTCCTCTAATTTGAGATGCGTTGCTGGTACAGTGTGACCTTTCTGTGTTCTGTGTAGAAGGTTGTGTTGTGAAAGTTAGCTCCCGAGTGCAGTAGCTCTTAGTTTAACCAGGGCTTGATCTTTTTTTGAAGCATAAAGGAAAATAGGAGTGGAATTTGCAGAACAATGGTGCTGATTCTGAGTTTGAGAGTACGATAGAGGTGCAAATAAAAACTTTAGCAAAACCACCTTGAACTATGTGATTTGTATGTTCAAAAGTAAAATATTTTCCCTGCATGCAAAGTAATAAAATGTAAGTGAGTGCTGCACTGATTAGTCAGCAAACTGTTACAGAAACCCACTCCCTTCATAATGAGACCTGCTGGCACAGCCTGGTCCGGAGCTTGGCCGATTGTTGCGCTGTGTTCTGTTTACGACTTCCAGGGCTATTGGGCTGTTTTATCTGTTTCTGTGGAATTGTAAAAGTGTATACCTTAATTTAGAATAAAAAAAGGTTTTTTTTTTGTTTTTTTTTTTGAATATGGGAATGAGTTGGAAAACAATTAATTTGCATTTTTTCATTCATATGAGTAAATAAGTCTTTCTTTATTCATTAGCCAGCCACTGCAAAAATGCATGCTATTATAGAGCGTACAGCCAATTTTGTCTGCAAGCAAGGAGCTCAGTTTGAGATCATGTTGAAAGCCAAGCAAGCACGAAACTCACAATTCGACTTCTTACGTTTTGATCACTACCTCAACCCTTACTACAAGCACATACAGAAAGCTATGAAGGAGGGGCGTTACACACAACAAGCAGAAAAGCAGAATGAGCAGCAAAAAAGTAAGAATATGTTTTGTTTGGGCTTTTCATCAGTCCTCTTGGTTTTTTTTTTTGTTTTTTTTTATATAGCAGCCTTTGTTTGTGTGTGTATGTATGTATGTATGTATGTATATATATGTGTGTGTATATATGTGTATATGTATATGGGACTCGGTTATCCACAGCCTGATAATGCTTCAACAGTCATTTGACAACTTTTTTTTTTTTTCTTAAAATCTAATTTTTATATACAAAGTATTTGCTTTTTATTCTTCAAGTTTTTGCTTAACTTAAATAATGGGCAGAAGCTTATGCTTTGTTGACTTGATACTTCCATTCCAATTTTTATCATTTTAAGGTGAAAGTTGTTCACTATTTATTTTGAGTGTATTCGTTTGTCAATGATCAAAATGTATTTGCCCATAATTTCTATGGATTATAGTGTAAAAGCTTTATAGATGTGTGTTGGGTAATTTGGAAATGAGTCATTTCTGTTTTGCAAATAATTGTTGCTTGAGACATAACACTAGATAACATTGGCAATTATTTTTCTGGCAGAGTCTGCGACCAGAAGTGCTAACAATGAGGAGGAGGATGATGATGATGATGACGATGAAGGTGGGGATTACTTACATCCCAGTCTCTTTGCTTCAAAGCGATGCAGCAGACTTGAAGAGCTTACAAAGGTAGGAATGGATTTAGGATCTGTAAATATGCAACGGCTTGTGTATATACGTCAGTGTGCATGTCGTGCCCACTTATCATTCAAGTCAAACATTTTGTAAAGTGCTTTGGCTGGCTAATTTTCTAGCCCAGGATCTGTTTGCTATACACAATCCTTGTGTGGTGTGTTTGAAGTGTCTATTTGTATTGTTTATTGTCTATTGGCACCTAGCCTTTCTGATAAAATCATCACTTTCTGTACATATTTGTGGTGTATAAAAATGTAAAAGACTGGAAAGTGAGGGATGTGTTTCCAGTAAATTTTAATGCTTGAACACTTTGTAGTCTTACCTTTTTGTTGCATCTTGATTTTATTTATTTATGTAATTTTTTACAGCCCTTGAAGGTCATTGATCCTGACCACCCACTTGCAGCTCTTGTCCGAAAGGCTCAAAGTGAGAAGTTGGCCCTCAGTGCTGCGTCTGCTCCGGCTGCTCCGACCGAAAGTACTGCAGATAGTGAGTGAGATGGCGTCTTTAGTCCTTGCTTGCGTTAAAAGCTGCTGTTTTTTGTTCTGTTTAGTTAGTAAATATTGCTTGTATTGATTTATTTGCTGTATTAGCTGCTAAATGAAATACTTCAGTTGTGAAGCTGTAAAAATCTTACTGCTTCAGTAGCTTCAGCTTTTTTTTGATTGTCTTCATATTTTAGTTATGTTCAGTGTTAATTTAATTTATGAAGTATTTTAAATTTCTTTTGAATTTAGGAGCCAGAACATTTTGATAGTGATATATAATTTCAGAGTCCCTTTATTGGGTCATATATCATGTATTTTATAAATGGAAAGCCCACTTGCCTAGGAGGGTCCCCAAGTCTCCAAAATATTTTACTTATGCTTAGTGTTGTTTAATTTATAAAGTATAATGCTTTTCTATGGTAAATTGTCCCAATTATCAGACACCTCCTGCAGGGAGGGGTAATCGCTCTAGAGTATGGCTAGTTTTAGATCTGAGCTGTTAGAAACTGTATGACTTTAATCTTCATACATTCCGATAAAACTAATACTGTCCATGAAAGAGTGAGAAATAAAGCCATGAAGATACAAGTTTATAACTCCTAACTCAGTGGAAGTAACTCTATTGCCCTAAGTCAGCACCTCCTCTGAGAACATATACTTACCTCTTGTCTGGTCTAGCAATCAAGGGGTTGTAAGGTCTAACGCTTGCGTGGATGATGCTTCTAATATTCTGCTGATAAACATAGCTGATATTGGGGAATAAAACACAATGGGTAGTGGGTTGTGGCAGTCGCATTAATCTCATTAGCTCTGTGACTGCTTGTAAAATGTCTGTTGGGACAGGTTTTACATTTCTGGTCATAATGGCCATGTTAAGCTTTTGGTTTAATGTATTGCTTTTGGCCTTATGTTACATGTAATAAGCATCTGTCTGTTGCTTTTCCCTTTTTTCTGTAATTTCAGACTTTCTATAAATTGATTTCTGTCGTCATAAGTCATTTGAAGATAATCATCTTGTTTGACAGATGTTTGTTTTCAAACAAAGCGTAAATGCAGCATAGGTTGTTTTGCAAATGTTAAGTGGCTTTTGGAGGCCAGCTATGCAGCACTCATTGTTTTAGTATTCAGTCGCTGAAAAGCCTCATTACACAAAGTTCATATTGTCTGGTTTTTCCCTTGGCTGATTTGATAATGTGCTTAATTCAGAGAACCGTGCAATAAGCCACATAGCGTATGTCCCTCATGAAGTGAACTGCTTCCTATGTTGGCAACAATTTACTGATAATAGGGTACTTATTTCTACTCTTTAAGAACAATGTTTTACGTTTCCTATCGATAAGTAAATTAAGTTTGTAGGTAAATGGAATACATTTGCAGGCTAAATAGAAGTGCCTCAGTGTCAGTCAGCATTATGTATGGTAAAAAGTGTTACCCCAGTTTTTATTATAAAACCCACTTAACAAAGTATTAATATAGTATATATTGTTCCCATAAACCATTTTATTCTGGATTCATCATGACTAGTGATGTTAAACATAGTCATGATGGATCCAGAATAAAATGGTTTTTATCCACATGCTAGGTGCCGTAATCGATGACTTTTTACTTCTGCACTTGTGCACACAGTGATCCTTCATTACGAATCAGGTTCCTGGAGAGCCAGTAATGGAAGTCATTCTGTTGGTGGGGCAGGTTGTGTAAAGCATGTTTGTAGGGTGGCAGGGGGAGGTATGGTAATTGCATGCTATGCTGACTTTCACACCGTCCACATTTTAACTAAGCACAGTATAGAAATCTTAGGGTAGGGTCGCTAGTTCGGAAGTCCATGTATGCAAGGGAAGAAATCTGAATAAATGGGTATCCAGTTATGGCTCTCCACAGCCACTGCACTCGAATGTATGGCCCATCCAGTCTGCCCAGTGTTTTTAAACTATATAGACCCTTTTTTTTGGAATCTTAACTTAGTTTAAGGTTACTTGTATATTTATCCCAAGCATGTTTGAATCCTTCAACTTTATTAACCTCTACCACCTTAGATGAGAGGCTATTCCACTTATTAACTACCTTTTCAGTGAAGTAAATATGTCCGCACATTTCCTCTAAACTTACTACTTTCCAGTTTATAGACATATATACTTTTTTTTTTTTTCTTCCGCCACTTGTAGCTGCTTATACCCCTTGATACAGTTAATAGCTCTCATATCATATATTTCTTTCTCTGCTCCAAGCTATACATGTTTAGTTCTCTAGTTCTCTAATCCTCTAGTCTTTCTTGGTATATGTTGTGGAACAGGCCATGGATCGTTTTGGAATTTTTTTTCTATACAGTTTCTAATATATTTATGTCTTTCTGGAGATATGGCTTCCAGATATAAATACAGTATTCTAGGTAAGGCTGAACCAATGACTTATAAAAGTGACATTACTGTGTCTCTTTCTGCTACTAACTCCAAGTGTCTGACTTGCCTTTCACATTGCTTTGCTACATTCATTGGCTACCTGTAAGTCACATGATATTGTTTCTCCTCAGTAGTTGTGCCATTGATGATGTTTTGAGCTTTTGGCATTTAGCGTCCAAAGTGCAAGAATTCGCGTTTTTGGACATTAAACCCTCCTGGTTGTTACTTATCTTGTGTCCTCTGCATATCATTGCCTTGATACCATGTGTAATTTTATCACTAAAGATATAGAATAGCATTGGTCCAAATTAGAATCCCTGGGGAATGCTGTTGGTAACCGTTCCTTCTCCTAAAAGGGTTCCATTTACTACAACACTCTGGTACATGAGGTTGCTTGCACCTTACAGTGGCGGCATAACATACGTAGCAAATCAGGAGAACTGATGCATTAGTGTGGAACTTTTTTTTATGCACATGCGGTTAATATAAAATATTTGTCAATATAATGAAAGGTGTTAAACTAATTGTAATAAAATATGAATTGCTAAAGCCCAACGTGGGTTAATGTGTGTTAAATCTTACAGCCAGTGCCTTGTCTTAACCTACATGCTGTTTAATCCTGACTCTTGGAGCACTATTTATTTTTATTCTAGATATAAGATTTGCCATTTTACTAAATTGAGCTATTTTGTCTTTTTTTATGTCTACTACAAAAATACAGATTTGGCATCCACGCTATAGGCAGATATTTTATCTAAAATGATTCTGTATTTTATCTGCATTAGTTTTTTTTCTTTAGAGTCTATATTTATTTAGAATACTACGCTTTGTCATATTTCCAATGAAGTTCTGTTTATCCTTTCATTTCTAACATTCAGCTGTGTGGTTAACACAGGTCGCACATAGATGTAATACGGTAGACGCCTGTTTAATCATTCACTGCTAGCTGTAATGGATTTTAAGCTTTGTTATAAGCAGAACCCACTCCTGATTCCCTCTCATTTGACCACTAATATCACTCTTGCAGTCCTCCACATCCACCTAATAGATTTTCACCAAGCAAAACAAGATAAATGGTCTTTTTCCCAGACATCTTATTTGTGTTTGTTGCATGGAGACTGCTTTTACTTTGATACATTAAGTGATTTACAGATATCTGTCTGTGAGGAATACTACAGGATTAGAGCATTTTTACGCCACTATTTTCTTAAACTGTATTTTTGCATCATTGTAATAGCTTTTCCTTGAACATTGCTGTTCATCCAAATGAATATCATTTAAATAGTCTGACATTTACAGCTGTACCTCGTGAATCTAAAAACCTAAGCTTACAATGAAACGGCAATAACTGATGGATTTGGAGTTTTAGTTAGAGAAAGGGGTAGGGGCTTTGATTATAATTCTGAACATGTCATTACATAACATTGTATGCACACATCCTTTTGGCTTTTCGCTGTCTAAAGATTATGTATGATTCCACTATATATGGCCCTATCTTGCTGTTTCACAGACAATGGGCCGGATCCTGACCTACGGGCGCCCAAGGTCATTACGGCCAGCATCGTGGTGGGGAGCGCATGCCCCGTGCACTCCCCGCTGTCTGTAGGAAATCTGGGCACTCAAGTGTCCTGATTCCTTCCCTAGCTTCCCTTATGTATGCGGCATTACGGCTGCATAGCTGATCGTAACGGGGCTTCTCCCGCCCCGTCCATTCATTAGCCTTCACACGACATGCGTAAAGGGGGGGAAGCCTCCTTTTCGTAAGAGCCGGTGTACGTAACTTAATAGCATTTAAATGATGGAGTCCTGTGTGTTTTTTCGCTACCAGTACATGGTGTCTGCGAGCAGTTGTTAGTGTTGGCAATAGTCTTCTCCTTTTCACCTACGATATTGAATGACCACGATCATGACCATACAGTGCCTGTCCTATCTCTGGCTTAAACTGAATGACCACGATCATGACCATACAGTGCCTGTCCTATCTCTGGCTTAAACTGGGTGCTAATTTGGCCCTTGTGGTTTCCATTGAGGAATTACAATGTTCTACTTGAAGTAAATGCCGTTTACTTTACACTTGTTAATGGCACTTTCCCACGAATGAGATATCAAGCTTTTATAATCAAAGTAGTTCCAAGCAAACACACACAAGCCTTCTGCAGAAGTAATGACTATTTAAAAGCTAAACAGTCAACTTTCTATCTTCTTTTTATATGCTCTTATGTTATATATTTCTAGATTTGGTTGGTGGAGAATAGATCAGGTGTTTTGCACTTGGTTGGAGTTGTATTAAGTTTGTAGTAATACATTCTTGTATGTTTGTTATCTGAGAATGTCACAAAATGTGAGATTTTTTCTTTGGTTATGAAACGAATCATAGCTGCCTTGTAGGGCCCATTCACCATACAGGATCCCTGATAGCTCTAGCAGCGTTTCTGCAGCATGTTTTTACCATTTTCTTTTGTAAACCTGTTTTATCCAACAACTATTACGTTTGAGTAATAATATTATAAATGCTTGATAATGTAGAAGTGTTGTGCTTTTTTTTACTGTAGAGATCCTACTTATTAATCTGAATTCTAAAGGGACATATTGCATCTACATTATACATGCTTATGTGCTGATTTATGGTTTCCACTCGTATTACACAGTCAGGAATACAAACTTTAGGCTCACTGAGTAGTGTCATTTTTTGACCATATTACCAGTACATGGACCCTTTGACATAAGTTATAATATGTTTTCTTTAGTTTCATTTAATTTGAAGAATAAACATTTTTTTT
>WWET01005838.1:60597-77711 GCA_011038615.1 Limnodynastes dumerilii
TTTTAAATCCTAGATTTTATAGACTTAGTTTAGTAAGAAGTAAGGACCATGGACCGGATCCAGATTTAATAGCGTCAGGTGATTTACGCACGCAAGGTGCGTAAATCACCTGACTGAACTGTCAGGGCGCATACTATAGTAATCCTTCCGTCCGTAATCGTTCCGTCCGAGCCCATTTGCGTGCAAATGGGCTGTGCTTCCCTTCTGCCCGCTAAAGCGGGGGAAGCATGTAACGTGTACAGTGTGGGAGGGGCTCCCACACTGTAGCGGATCAGCGGTCGTACAGACCGCTTATCCGCCCGTCGCAGTTAAGGCAGGCTTATGGCAGCGTAAGCTGCCATAAAGCCCGCACGACAGAGGGGAGTGACAGGGGTTGTGCACTCCCCTCTGTTTCGCGTAATTTCAGACCCCCGCGCGCACGGAAAGCACGCGGGGTTCTGGATCCGGTCCCATATTACTGTCCAGATTGTAAAAAAAATGTTTTTGTTAATATTAAAATATTTTTATTGTTTATTTTCCTTAACAGCAACTGTGACTTCTACTTTTTACAATTACTATATGCTGCCAGACGGAACATACTGTCTTGCACCTCCTCCACCAGCAGTGGATACGAATGCTGGCTACAGCTCATTGCCAACAGGGGAAAGTTCCCAGTCTGCAACAGAAGCTGTAACCGCTCCACAATCCAGCATCTCAGCGTCTCTAAACAACGATGATAGCGGGAAGTTGATCCTAGAAACTTCTACAGCTAGGTAAGTTGTTTGAATACATGTACTTTTAGAATTGATGTTTCGAAAGCCGTTCTCTTATGTAGATGTTGTTTTCATATAAAACTGCTTTCACTGCCAAGTTGTTACTATTGTTTCATAACATGCGAGTGTCTGCATTTCTTCAGATTCATTTCTGGAAGCGTTCTGTAATGAGCAGGGAATTATAATGTGTACACTGAGATCTTTAACACACATTTTGATGTTCTATCGCTGCATAACACACTAGCCTGAAAATGACATGGAACTGACCAGAAATAAATTACGATTCATTTATATGTCTGTAGCATGAAGTCACTTACGCGTCTTGGATAAAGTTCAGGTGATAAAACATGTAATGCGATTGAAACGTTGGAACTTTTATGTAGTTTGTTAAATAGTTTTTTAACTTGACCCAAGACTCGTGCTACAGATATATAAATGAATCGTAGTCCCATTTGTTTGTTTCTGTGTTTAATATTTGGAAATTGTTTTTAATGGTTATTTAATTAAAAAGTATTTTTCTTTGTCTCTCGACATCCAATAAGTCTGAGATACATTTTTCCTTTTTGCCTGCCCTAGATGTGACCGATAGTGCCTGCAAGTCCATTGTCTTTTTTTCAGCAGCATATCCAGAGAATAGTCCTTTTTGCCATACTACTCATCCCAGTGCTTTGTTACATTTTTATGAGTTTTTGAAATGAATGAAAATCTTGATTAAAGCACAATGTGTTCTTTATTCAGCGTTATTATTGCAACAAAATTTGCAAGGCAAATAATTGAGTTACTGTTCAGCTGTGCAGTAACAAAATAAGTCTTCTATGCGAAGTTTGAGGCTTCAGTTAACATTACTAACGAGCATCCAGTGAAATAATAATGCTAGAAATTGCCATGAAAATACAAACTTTTTTTTTTTTTTAAATCTTTATTGAAGCACACCACAAATTACAAATGGCAAGCAAAAAAAAAACGTGAAAGACAATTGTCATATGTGAACAGGTTGACAAAAGGTTGCAATCTCAACATAAAAATAAAAATAAAAAATTCCAGTGAAATATAAAGTATTGCCTCTACCGCTTACCAAACATCAAGCAATAAGGTCCTCCAATATATATCCGTCAAATGAAGCAAGGCACAAAAACTATGAGAGAAGGATAGATTGGTCTTCCAAGGTTATAGGCGGGTCATGGTCATACAGTCTCAATTCATACCACATGGTGTTTAAAAAACAATAACAAAGTTTAGTTTTAATTTTGTCTGACAAAACTTCAATAAAACCCTCCCATGTGTTAAAAAAGTTGTCTATTCTGTGTTCTTTTTGTAAAGAGGCTTCCACCCAATCCATCTTAACTATATTAAAGAGCTTGGCCCTGAACATAGCCATAGGAGGAGAGGGTAAAGCCCAGACTTGAATAATTGAGTTACGTGCGGCAGCAGAAACAATTTCTTACATGTTATGGAAATTTTCTGATTTGCTGGAAATATTCCAAAAACCGCCCGTTTCGCCGTAGGGGAAAAATAATTAACTAAGTGGGTATTGATAAACCTAACCACGCTGACACAAAATTTTCTTATTGCCGGGCATTCCCACGGGCAATGGTATAAATCTGCCACCGGCAGATAACATTCCGGACATCGGTTATCAGTAAAAATCCCCATTTGAAAGCCTCGGGATGGAGAGATATGTCCTATGAGCAAAGTTCAGCGACATTTAACTTTTTTATTTTTAATGTGACTATTAGTTTATTTTGACATAAAGATTTGTAGATTGATCTCCCAGCAATCCACTTTGTAGCCTTTATATTGGTGACTGTAAAGAGACTGGTAACAAAATGCCTATTTATTAAAACCAAACTTTTTGGCAATAAATGGTTGGGTGAGTATTTGTATATATCTATTGTGCTAACAGAAATGTATCTGAAATTTCTCAATTATTTTGAGGCACCTGTCTAGTGATTCATATAAAGTAGGAGTCAACTTTTCGTGAAAATCAATGTGAAATTCCTATTTTCATACACTGTTTACAGGGCACTTTCATGAAGATCACTATTTATTAAATACTGGCCAGTAGTAGTAATATAAAGTAGACGTCATTGGCCTTACTGCGTTGTTGAAGTTCTGATAGAAACTGATGAATGGCCAAGCTCTATATATTTATCTTAAAATCTCTATTGTGTTCATGTAATTTAAACTCAATGCAGTACTTTGGTCTAGGAAGTATTAAAATGGTAAAAGCTTCACATGAAAGTTTGGTTGTTTTGTATTTAAATACAGTTGGGAAGGTTTTCTGCACTGCCCTAGAATAATAAAAATGAACACTGTTGCTCTACCTATTGTATAATTTTATCAGGTATACGTTATTTTTATTTGCAGGTTTTCAGCGTTCATTTTTTGTTTTAATCATTTTAATGCATTGGGTAATGGTAATCATACTATGTAAGTGGACAGTGATGGAAGTTTAAACTAGAAGGGCAAAAACTTCCTTTTTCACTAGCATCTTGTATAATATAACTGTATATTTGATGTCGTTTATCCAGCTCACTAACCCCAGTGGTTGCCATTATTCCTCCTCCACCTGATATTCAGCCTGTTATCGATAAGCTTGCTCAGTATGTGGCTCGAAATGGAATTAAATTTGAAACTAGCGTACGAGCCAAGAACGATACAAGGTAAAGCCTCTTGATTTGCATTTGGAGAGTTGTTTGTTTCATGGTGGACTGTTTTAAGCCCCTCTGGTTTCTGTTGTGATTTCTAAAACATCATTTTACCTCTTTTTAGATTTGATTTCCTCCAGCCTTGGCATCAGTATAACCCCTACTATGAATTTAAGAAGCATTTTTTCATGCAGAAAGAAGGCATTGCTATTCCCCAGGTATGAGTTTTTTTGGTGGGGGTTTCTTTTCAGCGTATTACACTCAAGTTAAACTTAAGAACATGAAATATAACGTGAATTTTAAGACAGAAGTTTGGACATGACAATTTAAGTTACAACAGTGATGCAGACAAGGTGCAAACTGTTGATGTAATACCCTAATGCATTATAATTTGAACAAAAAAATGATCTTTAACTGTAAAATGCACAATGTTATTCAAGAAACAGCATATATACTTCAGCTACCAAAGACACAGCTGTTACAACAATAATCAATGCAGCAGGTTTACGTCTCCAAGCTGATGATACAACAGAACAGTAGGGAAGCGGCAGGAATGAGTAGCTCAGACACCTGGGATTCCTATTCTAGATTGAAACGTAAAATGCATTTACAAAGCGTTGAATACCTTTGTTAGCCACCCTTGATAGTAAAAGCCGAATATATTACATATGTCCCTACATAAAAATAATTTCTTGTGCCTTTACTTTTCAACGCATATAGAGAATGTAGCACTCTATATTCAAGGTATTGAGAGCATATTTTGAAATATAAGGAAGACGTAAGTTGTAGTATTCCAGCATATTCCATACACTTGCTATTATCTGTTTGAGACTTATTTTTTATCTAACCTTGTCCTTGATGTGTGTGTCGAACTGCTTTTTACTACTGAAGTTTGCAATTAGCAATCACTGTACAATGCAATTTGATAAATGAAATTGCCATCATTGAGGTTGTGTAAAATCAGCATCTTCCAGATTTTACGCTGGCTATGCTTGATAAAATTTTATGCAACAGATCATTTAGTTTTCATTTCCAGAATTGATATTTATTTAAATTGGATATCTAAAGAGAACTTTTCTATCCCCTCTCTTTTTAATGCTTTGTGTGTGGCGATGTTTGTTAGATATGGATATGTCTGCATATAGATATTTATTTCCACTTTGTACATTCAAGTAATTGAGCAATGCATGCTGCTTTTTATGTACCACTATTTTAGATATGATAAATATGTTGAGTTTAAAAAAAATGGAAAAACAATATAGCAGTCAGACAAAACATCGGGTCAGAAACTTGAAAAAAGGGTGGCGGTTGCAAACGGAAAGGAAAGACTGAAATACATGATGATTACTACATTAAAAAAAATAACAGTGTTTTGTTATATAGAATGTGATGGCAGATGAGAGTAACCTGGACTATACCACCCGCCCAATTTAGTTTTTATTTTTTAAACCCTATTTGAACCTCTGTTTAGTTTAAGATTTAGTATATCTTTATATTTATCCCAAGCATGTTTAAGTTGGTGTAATGTGTAGTAGCTACTATCTCAGATGGGAGGATATGCCACTTATAAACTACCCTTTAAGCGAAATCATTTTTCTACACTTTTCCTCTGAACCTTCCTCCCTCCAGTTTATTTGCATCCCCTTGTGTTCTATTACATATCTTCCTCTAAAAATTCCACCCTCCTGTACCTGGTTAAACTTTTTCCCAAGCTATACATGTGAGTTGCTCTATTCATTCTTTGTATGTTTGGTGGCGCATATCCTGCACCATCATAGTTGTCCTTCTAGAGATGGCCGCCAGAGTTGTACACAATATTACTCCAGGTAAGGTTGAACCAATGGCATATAGAGTGGCATTAATACTTTCTGCTACTAATTCCTCTCTCTGTTCAACCAGGCATCAGACCGTCATTTCTCATTGGTTTCTTGTGTTGTTCACTTATCTTTTAAGTCACATGAAATAGTCGATCTTTTTCCTTTTTGGTAGTGTTTCCAAAGCAATGCTCTTAATGCTAGTGCTATATTAGTCTTCTGGGTTTTTGAGTCAAAGTGCTTGATTTTTTTCATTTGTTTGTCATACAAACTATAATTGTCACACTCTTGATCATTCATTCTTCCAGTCTACCTGGATCAGTCATATTGTTGACACTGCCTGGTGTGTCACCTCATGTTGCATACCGTCGTCTGCAAAATAGGTGTAATCTCGCCAATAAAGATATTAAAAGCACTGGTCCGAGTACAGATCCCTGAGGAAGTTCACTGGTAACCTTACCACCCCAGAAGAAATTCTATTTACATTTGCAACCCTTGGTTGTTTATCCATTAACCAAGGTCATGTCCACACAGCTATCTTTAATTCCAATCCCAATTTTTTTTTACTTATCTAGTAGTCTACAATGTGGAACAATGTAAGAAGCTTTACTGAAGTCTATATAAGCTGTCTACAGCTTCCCTTTGATCTAATACTTTAGTGACCCATTCAAAAAATCCATGCTGATTTGAATCCTGTAAATTAATGGATTATATTGCACAGTTTAGTCCTTTAATAGTGTTTACATCATCTTCCATTCTACTGATGTAAAACTTGCTAATCTGTAATTGCCATGTTCTTCCCTACTTCCACTTTTATGTGTAGTATCTTAGGATGTATCCCACCTGGCTCCATTGATTTGTACACTTTTTTCAGCTTTAAAAGTTCTTTTAAGATCTGCTCCTCGGTGAAAGGATTTGTAATTACTTCCTTTGTAACAACAGTCCACTTTCAGGCTAAGATGCCGTTTCACTCAGAGCTCTGATGTCTGATGCCTGCTAGATCCAGGCTTCTGTACAGGCATGTGGTGGCCACTCTTCTCGCTTGTGTGGGCACATAATCCGTGGTCCCTACCTTAAGACTTCTGCGCCATTCACATTTTAAGTGACCTGTGCCATTAAACTTTTGGATAGTACGAAGGGTGCTTAGCACAACGTGTCTCATATCTACCAGGGAATCACTTACACATTCGCCAATTTCTACGATATCAGCCTTTCTTTTTTTGTGTGGTCACTCTGTCTTTATATTAAACCATACTGCTTGATGTTCAGTGGATCCTAGGTTCTCGCCCACACATACTTTTTTATATTTATCACCATTTTAAAGCATCACATTTAGTGCGCTCCCAAGTCTTTACCTATGAATTTGTTGCATAAGTAACTGCTAACTGTGAAGATCACATTAGAATTAGAGAATGATTGGAGTAAACTGTGTTTATGGAGACTAGCCTACATGTTGTTATAGCTTATAAAATCCAGTATACTATACAGAACTGTACATTGAAGAAATATGTAGAACTACGTATAATAGTAAAGATTTGCCTGACCCAGATAAGCTTACAAGGAATGGTTTTGCATTTGTAACTACTGGTTATGAAAGTAAGGTTATGACTATTACAAGGGAGATTCGTTAGTCTCTAAATCTTAAATAAAATGTTCTAAAATCTGTTTTACAGCAAGGTATCTGCTTTTGTGTATGGCATATTTATTATTGTTTATATACTTCTTCAAAATGAAAATATTTAAGTTTACCAAAATAGTTGCAGAAATTTTAGCTTATTTGGATTAAAAGTTCCTGGTAAATTTTCCAAATTAAAAAAAAAAGTTTAGTTTAATTTTTTGAAGTCCTATTGGGTTTAAATATATTGTCAACATTGAGCATACTACTGAAGTATTTTAACAAATAAATGAATTGCTGGTATCTTAAGTATTCACCTTAGCCCAGAGCACGAAGTGGCCAGTACACGGGAGTATGTCATACCGTCACTTATTCCACTACAAATATCCATTTACCTCAACTATTTCTGTCTTTTTATACTGCTACTTCTAAATTCCACTTCAACCACTGCCTCAGCCTATGGCTTCTCATCTTATCTGAAGCTAACTGGAACGGATATCTTTATTATTTATTCATGGTATGTCAAATTAATATCTGCACTCATGAGACAGCAATGTTTTTTTTTTGGCCAGTTTCACCACTATAATTATAAAATAAATTCACAAACTTAAATGGTCACTCCCAAAAAGCACAATTGGCAGAACTATTGTGAATCTTATTCAGTAAGTCATCTGTCAAGGAAAAGGCTGGTTAAATTATACCAGAGGTGCCTACACTGTGAAGATGAATTATTTTAGCTGAAACTGATTTATTTTTTTATTTGGTTCCTTATCAAATCCAATTTATTTGGCAGCAACTCCTGATCCCTCAATGGCCCATCTTATTTCCTTGGGTTTAAGGGACAGTTTTGGGTATGTCTAGACAAAAACAAATCTAATTCCTCAATTCATTATTTCCTGATAGGGAGATAAATGGGCCTTAAAGACCATAGCTTTAATTCTGTCTACACTTCTGTCCTGAGCCTTACATTCAGTGGTTAGAAAATGTATTAAGCATTTAGAATGTGTCCAATGTACTTAAATAATTTGGTTATTTATAAATGCAACGGTTTAAAAAATGTGCAAATCAATAAAATGCACTATTTTGCATTTACTATGGAAAAGTAAATGTCTTAAATATGTGAATTGTTAGAAAGGAACAAACTGCTGAGCAATGCCCTAAAACATGTGGAAATGTACTGTAATTTTTTCCTTTTTTTGCCCCTGAGTCTTGAAATTGGTTTTCATGTGTGACCAATGAACAGTGGTTGTGTTTAGATGGCTACTGTACATGTATTCCACCATACCATAGGAAGCATAGGAGATTCCGCCTTTTGCTAACTTAATTGATTCCTTGTCAGTGTTAAAAATGACTACTTTAGTGTTCTCCGCAGAAATTTTTGCTGGCCGGGTGGCAATAAAAAGTACCCGGGTGGGGGAGTCATGACATGTAACATTTTGTAGTTGTCATAATGATGAAAAATGTTGTGATCCCTAAAGGGATTTCAATTTGAGTTTTATTATTATTTCTATGCTCTGCAGTTCTCCTTTGAGACCCTGTATGCCCCTCCAGTCCTTCTTTCTGTCCCAGTACTCCTTTCTTTGCCTGTATCTGTTCTAACCCTTCTTTCTTCCTGTATCTGTCCTATCCAACCCCTCTTTCTCTCCTATCCACATTTTTTATCACTTCTTTTTAATCATCTTTAAACTTCTCTCACCTGCTGCTTTCTGACTTCTCTTCCTTTCCCTCCATCCTCCACGGCATGCTTTGCCTTGCTCCTTGAATGACGCTGGTGTGTTTTAGGCCACACCAGCATTATGTGATCTGCCGCTGGCATGGCAACACCTGCGCAGTGCTTGGTTCGCAGCCGGGATTAATGTTTTTGTATTACAAGTGCAGCCGAGTGTCAGAAATAGCTTGGCGAAGCATCTGTCTAAAACCTTCTGTGGAGTAACTAAATATTTGTTTATATTTTTATATTTTTTTTATCCATGTTAAACCTACTGGCTTAAACATTTTTTTCTTTTCTAATCAAAAAAAAAATAAAGCAAAAATTTAAATGTATTAGGGTAATCTGGATTATTCTACTTTGCAGTGTATGTTGCCTAAACTGATTATTTGACTGTAGTATTATCCAATGCTTATTTTAGTAAATTTTTTTTTGTTTTGTTATATAGCATAATGTCTTGTAAAATTTCCGCAGGGGAACATTTTTTTTTTGCTTATATAATGTTGGCGCGTATGTTTAATATTGCAATCACACCTGACTTTTGCTGTCCTTTCATCCAGCTTGCTTTTGGAACATTAGGCATTTCTCATAGGACGTATTAATTTTTATAGTACACTAGGTTTTGAACATATGCATTTGTTCTATTCTCAGATGTTTGGTTATATTGCTGAGTCCTTTCTCTAAAACTGGTCAAGAGGAAGCTTATTTTACACAATGCATAGTTATTAAACCTGAGTTATAAAGTATTTGAACACTATCCAAAAATCAGTTTCACACAAAGCTTTATTGTTTACGTCCTGGAAGGGACAAAGTTAAAGCTTTTGTGGATTTCAGTATTTTGCTTTTTTTAGTGTGTGGGTTTATTTTTCTTTATTTTTTATTTCATAACCTGTTTATTTCTAATGGATCAAACTTAATTAAATTACCTAATTTGCATCCATATTCAATTTGTTTGTATATTTGTGCATGGTATAGTCTATTAATTCATAAACATCTCATAAACCATTTATAAATAATAATTTATAGGTTCAGATGACTGGAAGACAAAAATGTTCTGTAGCAGTAAAAATAATTTAACAAAGCCCATATTTCCCTCTAGAGATGTTATTACACATTGTTTATCAGTTCTATAATCCCCCAATATAGGAGATTTTATAATTGATGCTGTGGTTGTTTTCTTTCAACACAGACTGTTCCCCATTCCTATTTTTGTAGCCATTATATCTGCATCTTGTAAAAAGTGTTACATCCTACAACATGCTGCCTTTATGTGAACAAACCAGGTCTTGCAGCTAATGGAATATGGAAAGTCTTATATTTGTTTTTGTTTTTTATTGACCCTTTTTAAAGTGAACATGTTTTCAGTGACTGCGGTTTAACTTGTTTCTTTGAAACTAAAGCCATCAGGCAAGGAAAGTTGATCATATCAGCAATAACTTTTGCTCTGAGAAAATAACCCTTAAAATAGTCTGTAGATTTTTGTTTTTCTTTACATGGAAACTTTCTAATTTTCTCTGTTTGTTCCAGTCTTTTACAACATCAGATGCTAGTTGCATTTCTACAGAATTCCCAAATGAGACCTTGTTACTGAATAATACTATGGCACAAGATGGAAGCAGCATCAGTGATACTGATTTCAAAATGGATGCAGCTGGCACTAAGCCTGTCAGTGATGGGAAGCTCATGAAAGGTACTCTTGTCAATCCATATTTTAATCACACATTTGTGTACTAAATTGAAAAACTAATGAGCAGTAAAAGAGTAGCATTTGATTTATACCTTTTTAAACCCTTAAAAAAATTTAAATGATACATTTGTGCTAATGTACAACTGGCCATATCTCAGAAGCCAGTGTTCTTAAAATTTTTAAAACTGGGGCTTAACGTTTGGTTATTTTTCATTAAAATGGGTATCAAACAACTGTGGCTGAATTAATAAAGTTTTCTAATATATTTCATTGTATTGTATCATATAGATCATAACACATAATATGTTTTTAGTGCTAGTTTCCTTAAAATGCTATGCTTTCAAATGAAACTGAACCCACATTTGTATCTTATAACAAACTTGAAATTAGGGTTTGATCAAGCATAGTAATGTAGTCCTGTTACTTCAAAGATTCTAGATTTAAGTACTCTTACACACAGGGCAAACCATAGGAACACAAACTAAAATAGTGTTATATAAAGGTACTCTGTTATATTATTGACATAATACTAATAAAGAAAAAAATGTAAAAGGCTCAACAATTATAATAGATGTCTAGGCCCTTCTTTTAATAGGACTTGGAGTTATTCTTGTAATGTCCAAGTAACGACAACTTTTGTTACTAATGGAATTTGTCTAGAAAATGAAAATGTCAAAAACTATTTCATCTTGTAGTCAAATAATGAAGTACCTTAAGATTGGGAGGGGACAACTTTATAGAAGCACTTTTAATTTGTAACTCATGGCTGTTAATGAAATTCTGTTGCTGTTCTCAGAGGATAATTGTGCAGTTCCTAGATGTAGTTCATACACAAATAGAAATGCTGCTCTAATATTCTATGTTCACATTTAAATATTGCTGATTACAATAAAAGTGACCACAGAAATAAAATAATTGAAATATGGGAAGTTTGTAGGGAGGCCTTTTATATATCTTAGAAAAAGATGATCTGTTGCTTGTATTTCAGTAAGTCAGCTGTACACCAAACAGGATCACACATCACTGTTCATTCTATGCACCATATGATGGTACACAATTTATTTTATAGTCCACAAATGCATCTCATTCAGGAAATTGAACACATCTGCTTCACTTCAGATGTTTTGTTCCAGATAAATCAAGATAGAACAAACATTCCCTTGATTAAAAATGGATTACTTTGTTAGGGGTAGCGTTTATCAAGTAAACATTGCGTTACCTGTTCTGAGAGAGATTATAAGCGTCTGTTACTCTACAACACAAATATCAAATCAATAATTTGCTTGATTTTATGGTTATCTGTGCTTTGAAAAAATGTATGTTTTTGTGTACTTGAAGCAAATAAGTTGTGTATATCTGGAAAAGTTGCCATTTTTACTTTTATATTCACAAAATTCCTGATATCCCTTTGTGTGTCTGAACCGTTGCTAACCATTTGAATTAAGTTATAAAGATTCATTAAAGTCTTATAAATAATATGGTATTGAAATAAAAATGAATTAGATTCTTCCATGTAGTTTTTTGTTTTGATAAACCTATACGGTCACTTATGTATACATAAGTAACATGCAATGAGAAGGTATGCATATGTTTTTCTAATGGTCACCCAGCATCCATGATGTCTGTCTACATACATTTTGATACATTTAAAGTGTACTTTTTTTTTTACTCAACCTCACACACGAGTTGCATGGGGGTGTATGTCCAAATGCATTCAACTAATCGTTGCACACATTTTCACACATGTTTTATGAGTACAGGCAGTGCTAAAACGCCATTCACGAAATCCCAACTGTGTGCTCATAACTTTACTTTGGGCCATGATTTTTTAGAATAAATATTGTTGTTTAGACTTCTTAAAGTCGGGTATTTAAGCTCTTCAATTTCTTTTTTGTTTTTTTTGTTTTCAGTTTCTTTTGCTCCAATAAGCTTTGCAATAAAAGTGAAAGAGACCGACCTTCTTCCTCTTGAGAAAAACAGAGTTAAATTAGATGATGATAGTGAAGAGGAAGACGAAGAAGGCAAACCAGTACCCCAAAACAAGACCAGCAGCTGTTCTTTTAGCCAGATGATCAATGCTGGTTCCAGTGCAGTGGAGGAGAAAAGGCCACAATTAACTCCAGAGGAGCTGGAAGCAAAACAAGGTATTACTCTTGTAGAGACTCAATTGGCTCTCTGTAGCTCTATAACTGATTGGTCCTTGGGAGCTCATGGTTTTCTCGAGTGACCATGCAGTATAGGCTATGATCAAATTTATACTACTACTTTTGTGTGTGTTTCTTTTGCCTGCCATCTCTTATAATTGTCCATCACACTTTAGGCAGTATCTCCACCCAAATGTTGTGCAATGAACTAAAATCTTATTACTGTAAATCATTTCATTAATATATTAACAATGGGATTTTTTTTAAATTCAACTAATGAAATTCCGGCATGCTGTCACTGTTATTATTATTATCCAAAAATTACATATACAATTATTAACGGAGCGGGTTCAATTTCGTAGAAATATGGAATATAATACAGTACATAAATAGTAGAACAATATGCATGCAAAATAGAGAAGCAGGATATGTGTGTAGGAGCAGATGAATAAGTGGAGAGATAGAGTATAGAGAAAAGGTGGGAATTAATGAGGACAAGGCGGAGTGGTTATTAGTAGAGAGGAGGGACCTTCTCATAAGAGCTAACATGCCAAGGAGGAGGAGGTAAAGAAACAGGAGACAGGGATGGAGATGGGGAGGGTGGGTAAGATTTGGTGGAGGAAGGGTAGGCTGGCCTGCCCTTACTGTACCCTAATACCCCTTTCACATCGCCACCCGGGATATTTGCTTGTCAGCAGATGATCCCAGGGTCATAGACCCTGTTTCACATTGCAGGGCAGACCCAGGAAATTCTGGGACCTGGATCTACCCTGTCAGTGCTGTGAGTCATCACACTATGTAATTTTACTGTTGCTCTTGCAGGGCAATTGTTAACAAATGACACCAGTGAAGTAGTTTATGTGCTACCCGGGTTGAAAAACCTGGGTAGCACCTTTCACACTGTACCCCTACTCAGGTCGGATCCGGGAATAACCCTTCTTTTTTTCTGGGTCATTAGACCCAGGTAGAGACACTCTGACCCTTTCACACTGAGCCCTTACCCATGTTTTTGCTGCTTTCCTGGAAAAAACACGGGTTTTTAGGATCATGGGAAAGGGGTATAATTGTATGGACATAGTCATTATCTGAAAAAGCATGCTGGAACTTGTAGTTTCTGAACACCTGGAAAGCCACAACTTGGCCAGGCCTTAACCACTAAAAATTGCTTCATTGGCAGTATCTATATTCTCTCGTTTCACATGCTTATTCTTTAGTGTTCATACATTTTTTGACATTTCGTGAAGAACATGTTTGTTTGTTTTAATTTTATTTCCAGTCTCACTATCAACTGATATTCAGGGCATTTTACATGGTCACTAATGAGAGAGTGTATTAAGGTACACTTTGCTTTGTTGGTCTTTTATTTTCCCACCTGTAGCTGATTACTGCTCACAATGGAAATGTGAAGCCTTTTTAAGTAAATATGTCCTGATGCTGAATGAAGCAACTAGTCTCTAAGCACACAGTTTCAATTGGGCTCCTCTGGAGAATTCATTGCCTTGTGTGCTTCCACTCTGATACCTTCAGTTACATTAATGGCTTTTGTTTCCATCACAAAGCTGGAGAGTGTCACATTAAATGGAAATCAAAATTGCATCCCTCTGAGATCCATCATTCAGTACCTGTGGTTGTCTAGTTTGCTATTTCCCTGTATATATGTGTACCATGATGCATATGGTGGTATCAGATGACAAAATATATATTATCACTGAGATTTAGATGCTAACTCTTACCATTGCTTTCAACTATTTTGTTGTCCTGAGCAGTAAAAATACTGGTGCCTGAAATGCTTTTTAATACTATAATTGCGTCCTAAAATACTTTGTACTGTGTACTTCCTTTTCATGTACATAGCAGTGCTCTAGAAATGATCTTCAATTAATAACAAATTAATACAGGTATGTTAAGTAATAGTTTTTTGGTTTTTTTTGTAAGCGTTATAAGTATATAAATAAGCGTTTTAGGTTGCATTGGAGCTTAATTAATAAATTCAAATTTCTCATTTCAGGACAAATTTTTTGTTTGCCTTTTTTCTGGTCATAAATGTATCAATATACAATATTTTATGTCACAATATAATAGTATATTTGTTTAATAGCATATCAAAATCACCTTCACTTAGGACAATTCAATAAATTATTGTTAGCAACAATGTCCACACTGTTACATTGCCTTACATAACACTGAGCAGAGATGCTTTGCTACACCCCTTTGAGCTCTTTCTGATCCACTGAACCCTCATTTCTCTGCTTTCGCAAGGCATAAGAGCCGTGATCCTGTGTATGTTTTTTGTCACTGGACACATTTTCAATACATTTTTGAATCACAGTTAATGATTTGTAAGAACATACTTAAGCTGGCCATACACTAGATCAATTATCGGGTGATCGGGCAAATAATCAATGTAGTTAGTGGCCAGGATCAATTTTAAAACTCCAAATAAACACACCAGAAACACTCTGGTACGATTATTTGGTCTTTTAACATATTTGATCTATATTGGGAGTAAGCTCCCGATATTTTAAGGGAGCGAATCAGCTATCTGAAAGGCTCTCTATTCTTCAAAGGTGCTGATGCAGATCTATGTACTATGCTGCTCTGACAGCTTTGAAGTATACCTTCAAAACTGTGTTAGCAGCATTATACATAGATCTGCAGCAGCGGCTATTACAGGGAATAGTAGAGACAGGGATTAGCCGTAGCCACGCTGTGTGAAGCGCAGCTTCGACTGTTCCCTGTCTCTACTACTCCCTGCAATAGCTGCTGCTGCAGATCTATGTATAATGCTGCTCTGACAGCTTTGAAGGTATACATAGAGTAGAAGAGAGCCCAGACCCCCCTCCCACCCCTTCTCTGTTAGGATTATAGGTCCCAGCAGGAGCAGCGTATGATACCGATAACAAGACCTTTTTGCGGGAAATCGTCCCCTTTATTGGGCCACCCTCTGCTGGGATCAATAATCGACCCAGTGTATGGCCAGCTTTAGTCTTAAAATACTATGTTGTAAGCATGAATTTTTCCTAATAATAATGGCTATGCAGCTAATAATAAAACATAATGTGAAAATGTCCTTTTTATTTAAGAAATCTAGTGACAGGTATTCATTTTCATGTTTATCAAGGTTATTGCTATGTTGGATATGCTTTCTAGTACTTCAAACCATTTTATTATCTGTGTTTGATAGGAAATAAATTGACCTAATAATATGCTTTTACAAAGTTTCTTAATCACTAAACTGTCAATTAATTATACAGTGTAGTATGGTTTTCTCTTTACTAGCCCAACCATAGAATATACCCTGATCGTTAAAGGGACAATGTTTGTCTCAAATTTGAATGTGTTTGTAGTTTGTCCTGACTTGTTCCAGATGTTTGGGATGGTTGATTTGTATGCTAATGAAGCACAGCGATACATGCAGTCTGTACATTTCTCACACTCAGCTTAAAAGATAATCCTGAATCCGGAGCATGAATCCTCTCATGCATAAAAAGTTACATTGCATAAATAAATTTAAATGCACATGCAGTCATCATTAAGGACACAGATAGCCTTGAAGTTTCATTAATCATTATGGTAAACTGCATCCAAAAGATTGGCGCTATTATAAGTGTTAAACACAATAAAAGGGCTTCATTTTCCGCTTAAACTTGCATGGATTAATTAATACCCTCACCTCGATACAGATTACACACATATTTTATTTGAACTCTATCAGATATTGCATTGATGTTCAGAACTATTTAGCAAAAATAAAGCGGAGTTCAGCAATTATTTTTGTTTAATGGAGTCTGCTCACAAATGAAAAAGAAATTAAATATATTATGAACAGTGAACACAGAAATGATTTTACATTCCACCTGCTGCCTAATCTTTCTGGTCATATTTTTAGTCTTTTGAAGACATGATGATTCTTCCAGTGATGTCAAGCATCATTTGTCCCTTGTCACTATTGCATTGTGAAAGGCTTATCAATGGGGTACTAGTAAAGTGAAGTTAAACAATGACATCTGTGTTTTTGTGGTGATAGGAAGAATGTCTTAATAATGCAAGCTGATTGTGGTATCTTACACAGCAAACTTTAGGTGCTTAACTTTTAAAGCAAAAGTTATCTTTGTTCAACCAGCAGACGAGCTCTTCCTGTGGCTGTTCAGACATTTGTAGAGACAGACCTTAAACAAGCAGCACTAATCCCAGCCCCTGGTTTGAGAGGCAGGCAGTTTTATCACTGTCCAACATTGGAACACTGGACAGCTCATGTCTACAGGCCCACCCAGTATCCCCCACCATGTGTTCCAGCCCCCTGGCATTCTCATGATGCTGGTGGTGAGTTCCTCCTCTGCTACCTAGCAACATCCCTGTTGCTAGGTAGCAGAGGAGACACCCCCTGCAACCATCTCCACCTTACCTCTGCATTCTAAAAGTTCCTGCCAGATCCAAGGTGGCGGCTGGGGTCCTTCTTTAGGACCTCCGCCGCCATCTTGAATGTGGTAGGAACTTCCTGATTGCAGAAGTAAGTTGCAGAATGTGGAGATGGAGGCAGCGGGTCCCTCATCCGCTGCCGCCATCTCCAAATTCTGGAATTTACTTCCTCATTCAGGAAGTTCCTGCCACATAAGGAAGGACCCTGGCCGCCATCTTGAATGTGGCAAGAACTTCAGTGCGGGCAGGAGGAGAGAGCAGGTGTGTGTGTGTGTGTGTGTGTGTGTGTGTGTGTGTGTGTGTGTGTTTTTTTTTTTTTTTTTTTTT
>WWET01005839.1:24777-39127 GCA_011038615.1 Limnodynastes dumerilii
AGCCTGTTAGGCTGTGCCCACTGTACTGCTGCAACACACAACTCAGTATAGGCCCCCAAGCTTTTTCCCCTTATGAATGATCACTCTACTCACACACATGTTTTAGCAGATTAAACACCAGCACAGAAATGGGATCTGGTCACTACAGATGTCACAGGTGAGGTGGATCAGTTGCACTTTGGGCTGCTTTAATGGTTGTTATGTGATGTGCTTTGTTCTCCTGTTAGCACAGCATGCTGAAATATCAGCTTAGAGAACACACAGGAATATAATATGATCATTCACACTGTATTGTCTGTATTACAGTAGCAAGGTGTATTAGAAAATTATCATAAGCAGTTTAGTAGTATATTATTTTTTTTTGGTGATTTTAGAAATGTTCACCTATTGATATTGATAAATACTGAAATGTAAACTAGGTTCAAAAGCTGCTGGAGAGACAGTGCTTGTTCTCACACTCTATCTCAAACTTTATCTATTTAGCATTATCTGTCTATTTAACAAAAAGCAAAAATAACTTATATATTCCCACACACATTTTATTGATTTATCATGTCTTTGTTTTTTTTAATTATGTAACATTATGCAACAACAGTAGATACAACAATATTAGAATATAGTGTATAGCAAAGTAAGCAATGACTAACTGATATTACAAGAATAAAACAATGTTTATTTTAATTTCCACAAAGTTTTTTGTGCCTTAAGATGGAAGATATTTCTAACATAACAGGATTCACATTCTTGGGGTTGATTGATGATCCAAAGTTTCTGATACCAAGTAGTGTAATACTTTTATTTGCCTATATCATCACTGTTTTGGGAAACTTCAGCATCATTGTTACCTATTGTGCAGATTCTCATCTCCATACTCCCATGTACATGTTCTTGTTGAACCTTTCTATCACTGACATTGCTTCTACATTAAACATACTACCAAAACTATTTTATATGCTCTTCACAGGACACAATGTCATTTCATTTATAGGATGTATAACTCAGATGTATTTCTTTATATCTCTGGTTGTTGTTGAGCTTCTCCTGCTTACTGTCATGGCATATGACCGCTATGTGGCAATCTGTTATCCTTTTAATTACATTATTCTGATGAATTTTAAAACCTGTGCTGCTCTCTCCATTGCTTCATGGACTGTTGGGTTGTTGGATCCAATAGGATATGCTGTACTTATTTATAACATGTCTTTTTGTTTAAATAAACCTATAGACCATTTCTTTTGTGATGTAGGCCCATTGCTGATGGTCTCTTGCAGTGACATTTCTATAGTGGAAATTATAAACTATATTGAGGGGGCACTATTAGGGATATTTTCTCTTCTGCTTATCTTAGTTTCATATATATTCATTATCTCCAGCATTTTGAAGATAAAGTCTGTGGAAGGTGGACGTAAAGCATTTTCTACCTGCTCCTCCCATCTCACCTGTGTGATCATTTATTATGGGACACTGATCTGTTTACATGTGAAACCTACATCAAGTTATTCTCCCAAACAGGACAAACTCTTTGCTCTTGTTTATGTTGTATTGATTCCTATGCTGAATCCTTTCATTTACTGTCTTAAAAATAAAGACTTTAAACAGTCATATGTCAGGCTGAAGACTAAACTGTAGATAGAATCTCTGTATCCATGATGAATTTATCTGTATATCTGTATAAAACATGCATTAGAAAGAAAGGACCGAGGGTAACGCTATGTGTGTGAGAGGAATTAAATCCCCGCAGTGGGACACCTCATTGGCTAGTTAGCACCTCATGACTTGAGGGGCCAATGGGAAGGGGGTGGGTGAGCTGGCCTATCAGGAGGAGATGGGGAAGTTCTTAAAAGAGGATCGGACGTGACCCCCCCTTCTTCTCCCTGGATCTGCAGCAGTCACAGGACCGGAGAAAGGCACATATGCCCACCACTACCCACCCGTGTATTTAGGGGTCCACGTTTTCGGTAGCTTAATTAGGGGGTATCGGATAGTCAGTTGTGTAGTCAGTTTGGTTGTATTTTTTATAGGAAATGGTTAAGGTTTTGCTAGTTTGGAAATTGATTTCAGCTTGAGAAAAACTGTTTGATGTTTGATTACGCAATCGGCGTAAGCGTTTTTCTGAAACGCAAGTGGCTTTATTGTTGACTATTGCTTATTGGAATTTTGGTGTTGGAAGTATTCTTATAACACGCGACTGGCGTGTTGTGTTTAGGTTTTCTCCCCGGCGGGCGGGCCTTCTTATCTTGGTTAGAATTGTTATTTGGGTTACTATTTTAGATAATTAATTAAGGAAGGTTGGACTGTGTTATTTGATATTATGCATGACTACACTCTGCCTATTCTTCGCCACCTTTTAGCGGATGCCCCCCTTCCCATTGTAACCCCCCTAAATAAAGCTGCCATTTTTTGTGCCAAAAATTGTGTCAGTTGTTCTTACTAGATTATAAGGGGTTGGTAGTTCTGAGCGGGCGGCATGGGTGTCATCACTGCTTGGGGGTTTATTAGTTTGAGGAGATAACCGCAAATCCAGTACTAATGTTAATGTATTTTTCTAATTCTCTGCTTAAGTCCTGTGCAAGAAGCCATTTCTTTCATATTATTAACAGGATAATTACTAAGAACTAGATTCAGACTTATGAAAAACGAACATTTTCAGCTCAAAAGGAGTGGATTATGTATGTGCACAAAAATAAAATTTCAGACCACGCATCATCTCTTATGAGACAGCACAACTTATCAAATCTTAATACCACCTGATGGACAAACAGCCTGACTCATCCCTGTGATACTGGTATGACATTATGCAACCCTGATAAAACTGCACTACTTGCCCTTCTAATCCTCTGCTGTTAATGCTGTAAACCTCAAGATCATGTTAAACTCCCTTAAATGAACTTGTCTGAACCACCCCATTCTGACTCCTTTTTCTCTGCACCCTTCCCCCTGTGCATGCAGCAACATTACTTCAGGTAATGTACTTCATTACTTTATCATACCGCCCAACATTTGAGAATTCAAAAGACGGACCCCTGCATGCCAGTCTATCTAATACCACCCCTTGCACTCCAGTCTCTCTCCCATTCCACCCCCAACATGCCAGCCTCTGTCTCCCTTACCACCCCCTGAATGCTAGCCTCCCTTTCACATAATGTCATCTGCATGCCAGCCTTTTTAATGGCATGCCAATCCCTGTTTGGTATTTTTCTCTCCCATGGCCTGCATCCATCATGTTTTTTCTCAGATAACTCCCTGCTATATATCCCTCACATACAGCACCCTACACAACACATTGAAACACACACACACACACACACATACACACCACTGTTACTTTAATCCCTTACACTACTTTCTGTTACCTCCAGTCTGTCACCTCCAACATGCCAGTCTTTACACACAAACCAACTGCTAAACTTTAACTTTTCTCTCACACACAACACCCTGCCCAACAAAATGCCACACACACACACTACACAAAGACATCCACACATTACACCCTGCAAAACAGCTAAGAGACTTTTTCTTACCTCTTGCAGCCCACCCAGCTCTGCATACCACGTGACTGCATGAGTCACATGGGCTGATGATGTCACAGGGTCCTGTCTTCTGCATCTGAAGCACTGCTGTGGAATCTCTCTCCTCAGCTCTGCTATAGAGGGTAACGGTGGATAGACTGTCCATTCACCATGACCCTCTTTTGTAGTGCTGCGTCAGACTCCACAGAACTGTTTGAGATGCAGCTGACATCTGCAGGACAAATGTAAGTATATATAGGTGTAAACCACAACTTTGTCCCGAGAGTCTGATCTTCTGGAATCGGGACACTTGGGAGGTATGCTTTATAAAGCCTATGTTATGTGATGTCTGAATATTATATTGACTGTTACTTGACTCTGTGGGCTCTATTTACTTACCTGTGAAGGAAGCTGCATCAGGCTCGCTTATCATCACAGCGAGCCTGGCAGCTTCCTTCACACTATTTACAAATACTCACCCTTCCTGCGAGGTCCCACGATGAGCTGCCGGGTCCGCGCAGTGCTTCATATTCATGCGATGCACATGCGCAGTAGCTCATAATCCGGACTAATCCGGACTTTTAAAAATTTCTGTGCCGACATGAGAAACACTGCACATGCGCATTGCCTCTCTTTAGGCACTTCCCAAGTCCTGACATGAGAAACACTGCGCATGTGCAGTGTATCCATGCCAGGACCAGGACAGTTGCAGCCTGACGGGACGCCCAGACAGGTGAGTTTATTAATATTTACTTATATTTTCTATCTTTTTATTTTTTTTATAGATTTTTTTGAAAGTTTTTTTTACTCTGGCAGCATTGTTATGTATTCCGACGGTCTCCCCATACATACCCCCCTTTTCCTCCCCTTAATAACAGCTATTAGGGGGGGAGGGGTATATTGGGACATCGCTGGAGTACTTGCCACTAACGTCAGTCTGAGCTGGCATTAGTCTGACGGTGGGAGCGGAGTTTAAAAATCCGCTCCCGCTCCGGGAGGTATGCTTTATGATGCCTATGTTATGTGATGTCTGAATATTATATTGACTGTTACTTGACTCTGTGGGCTCTATTCACTTACCTGTGAAGAAAGCTGCATCAGGCTCGCTTATCATCGCAGCGAGCCTGGCAGCTTCCTTCACACTATTTACAAATACTCACCCTTCCTGCGAATGCCGGAACTCCGCTCCGGCATTTTGTAAATATGGGTAACTTAATTTTAGGCGATAGGATAGTTTTGAAGTGAAAACTGGCCCTATCGCCTTAAAATGATCTTTGTAAATAGAGCCCCAATGCGCAATCCTTCACTTGTGTAACCAGAGAACTTTCATACACTCCTTATGTATCTGTTGTATTCCTGAACTCATTAATAAACCTATTTAAACACAATCTAACCAGTGTACCATTAACTTGTATATTGTCAGAATACCATTTATTGAGTCAGAGTAATTGCTTAAAAAGGTGCAATCTGAACTTAGACAAACCATGTTGAAGTGTGAAGGGTGCAGATTAATTAGCTTTTTCCATACGGGGTAAATAATTCTGATTTTGCTGATTCCACACAAGTTGGAGTTGAACTACAAAACATCCCCCCCCAACTCAATCTTTGGCATTTTTGTAAATTAGGTCTCCCCCTCTACCCCTACAGTTCATCAGGGATTTCTCCAAAAGTCAAGATTTATTCCTTTTTCTTTTTTTTTTATATATATTTTTATTAACATCATCATTGGAGCAATTCACATTACATGTCATGTTATATACAACATAGTCATTTGATGATACATTTCGCCCCTGCGTGGGGCACCAGTAGAAAATAAACATAGACAAGTACATTCAAACTCTGGGTACCTCTGATACATGCAAATTTATGGAATAACAGCTTGCTATGAGTCCCTCTCAAATCCCAGACCAATGATTTTACTTTAAATCAATCTGATTGAATATAATTTAATTCAATGTGACTTAATTTACCTTAATCCTTGACCCCTGGGCATGCAGGACACAGACTGTATAACTGACCTAGGTCACACCGGTCTCCAAAGTGTCTAGAGAGATCGGGGAGAAATATGTTTTCATACCACGGGGTGTCTTTAAAGCAAGTGTGTATTTGCCATTTAAGGGGGGGAATCCAAAGTGTTGATATAATTCGACCACATATTAAAAAAGCGTTTCACTAGTTTTTTCTTTGCCAGGGGGGCCTCCAGCCACTCCATGCGGAAGAGATAATACAATTTATTTTGAAACAAGGTGAGCGTGGGCGGCTGGGGGTGTATCCACTGCTGTAAGATACACTTCCTGGCCACGGCGGACAGTAACAGGAACATTTGTTTATTTTGTCTACGAATGCGGAGTTCGGCATCTATCACCCCAAGGACTGCCCACTCAGGTGTGAGAGGTACCTCTTCCAATAGGCCAGATGTGATAAAAGAATGTACTACCCGCCAGAAGTGTCGTATATGAGGACATTCCCAAAAACAATGATAAAGGGATGCCATTGGGCTTCCACATTTGGGGTACTGATGAGATTCGGTCAATCCCATTTGAAACCTCCTATGTGGCGATAAATATCCCCTATGGAATATGCACAGTATCATTTCTCTATATGTACTAGCCTTAAGGGTAGAGGTGGAGAATTGCAACGCCTCTAAGATCTGTTCTACTGTTAGAGTTGGGAACACCTCCGTCCAGTGGGTTAGTCCCCGCTGAATGGTGGAATAATCCAATGTGTCCCTCAAATATTGGTCATGAAGGGAAATCCTTCCTTTCTCCTGCAAAGGTCTTGCCAATAGATTATCTAAGTCGTTACTCCAGTCTGAGGCGGTGAAACGCTGAGTCACCGTTCTCGTATAATGTATCACCTGTTGCAATGCAAAACAGTGTTGTGAAGGTATCCCAAAGTTTTCCTGAATCTGAGCCCTGGATAGTATTAGCTTATTTCTAGGAATTACCAAGTCCTTAAGACACCTTATATGTAGAGCAGGCCATCTTGTAAATGGGTATGTCGCTCTACCCCTCTGGAATTTTGGGTTTTTTAAGAAGGGGAGGAAAAGAGAATACTGTCTATTCAGTCCCTTGGATTTGCGTACAGCTCTCCATGTTGCCCTCGTAGCCATTAATAAAGGATTGTCTAAAGCATCCGGTGGAATATCTGATTTTAAACAATGTAAGAAGGACACCAACGAAAGGTCAGGGAGGAATAATTGTTCCAGAGAGGTGCTAGAGTAACATTCAGTGCCATGAAGCCAATCCCTAATTATGCGTATATGGCTAGCCTGATTATAAAGTTTAATATTAAGGAATTTAATCCCTGCATTGGCCTGTTTTTGTTGTAGTTTCGCCAATGCAATTCTCGACCTCCCTTTTTTCCATATGAACGACCTAAACTCTTTGTTCTATTGCTTTTCATCCTTTGTCGGGAAAATAATTGGTAGCATCTGCAGGGGGTAGAGGATTTTCGGAAGGAGAACCATCTTAATGATGCTCGCCCTGCCCGAAAAAGATAAAGGAAGTGCCTCCCAGTTATTCAATGTGGTAGTGATTTCTCTAAGGATTTTACACACATTGGCTTCGTATAGCATAAAATTATTTTTAGGTAACTTGAGTCCCAAATAGGTGAGGAAGTGTCTTGCCAATTTTACCTGAAACTGATTATGCCATGGTGGATAAGTAGAATGCCCCAGCCATAGTGCCTCCGATTTAGCCTGGTTTATGACGAAGCCAGAGACTTTCCCAAAGTCTTCAATAATGTCAAAGATCTTTACGAGCGAGTCCCTAGGATTAGACACGTACAGCAGCAGGTCGTCCGCAAAGGCCGTGATTTTGGTTGTTTTGGGTCCTATACGGATACATTTAAATTCTGGAGTTTTCTGAAGGGTTCGAAGTAGAGGGTCCAGGGCCAAATTAAACAATAAGGGCAACAGAGGGCAACCCTGTCGAGTGCCCCTAAACATATGTACTGGTGTCGTATAACTACCATTGATTGGTAGCTGTGTGCTAGGAGAAGTATAAATGAATTTGATGAATTGCGCAAATCTATCTCCAAAAGCCCTTTGGTCAAAAATCCTTTGTGGATGTGTCCAAGATATCTGATCAAAGGCTTTTTCGGCGTCAAGACTCAAAAGCATATTTTGTTCACCCATATGTCTTGAACGTTGAGACATCACTATCGCCGCTACTGCTGTTCTAACTGCCTTGACCGAGAACCTGCCATGGACAAACCCCATTTGGTGATGAGATAACAGGGATGGTAGTATGGATTGAAGGCGATTTGCCACAATCTTTGCCAATAATTTAAAGTCTTGGTTTAAGAGCGTGATCGGTCTATAAGATGTGACTGTATCCGCAGGTTTATTTGGTTTTAGAAGGAGTATTGTATATGCCTGATTGAATGTGGGATAGGTAGGACTTTCTGAATGCAGGTGTTGAAATAAACTTGTAAGGGATGGAGCAAGTTTAGGTTTTAAAATTTTATAAAACTCTGCCGAAAACCCATCTTGTCCAGGAGACTTCCCATTGTTTAAAGCAGAGATGGCCACCTTTACTTCAATTTCTGAAATACCCGAGTCCAGCATTTCTACTTGGGTGTTTGTTAATTTTGGCAATCGTGCTTTTTCCAAGATTATACTATGGATGTCTGGGTACACTGGTTTTTCTGTGTATAGGGAGGAATAATATTTATGGAGTGCTGATTGTATATCCTTGTTGATAGTATGTAGGGTATCGGTATGAGGGTCCTTGATGGCCGTAATTTGTGTCTTTTTTTGTAGGATTTAGTGAGGTTGGCTATCAGTTTACCAGATTTATTACCCCATCTGAAAAATTTACTTTTCTGATATTCCTGATTCAGTTGGGCCTGGGACAAAAGTAAACTCTCTAGGAGCTGTCTCGTGTTTTTATATGTAGAAAAATTATCAGCTGGTGGGACTGAAACATAAATTCTGAATAGTCTGGTGACCTCTGTGTGTAGTTGTTTCTATTTTGTGTTGAATTCCCTTTGTTTTTTACTTGTGTAGGAAATAATATGCCCACGGAGTACCGCTTTGGCTGCCTCCCAGTATAGTATGGGGTTATCCTTATGTGTAGAGTTACACCATTCATATTCTGTCCATTTTGCATTTAGATAATCACAAAATTTTTCGGATTTGTACAGATGGGATGGGAACCGCCTTGTACGGTTCTGTGGCTGTGTATGGGATAATTGTAGGCATACAGTAATGGGTGCGTGATCGGAAATTAAGATTGTGTGTATGTATGTATTTAATAGTTTGGGAAATAGGCCATGGCTAATCAAAAGATAGTCTATTCGTGAGAATGTGTTATGGACAGATGAATGATATGTGCATGATCTATCAGATTTAAGATATTGTATATGATCACGGTGGAGGGAAAGACTTTGCGTAGGAGTTGAGGATCTGTCCATGGTAGGCTCGGCCGCAGTATTAAAGTCTCCACCCCCAATTAAGCGGGAACTCGTGCTGTGTAATAAGGTCTGAGACAGACATTGGAAAAACTCCCTTTGTGGCGAGTTGGGTGCATATACATTTAGTAGTGTGTAGGTCTCTGCGCCAAGAGCTATTTCCACTAATATAAATCTGCCATTGGGATCTTTTATTTGATGTATAATTTCAAATTGCAAGTTTCTATGAAAAAGGATTGCTACCCCTCTGGTTTTGGAAGTATGACTTGCCACTAGACACTCACCAAGCCACGGGGCTTTTAGTGTGTTTGTTGGGTCCGACCAATGTGTTTCCTGTAGAAACATGATGTCGGGCTTTAGGAGTTTAAGATGGGATACCACTCGCTTGCGCTTTATAGGGGAATTCAGCCCCCCCACATTCCATGAGAGCACCTTTAACTGTGGGGGCCCAGACATATCGCCACATACCTGCGATATAGACGGAATGTCATCGGCCATTAAAGTTTTCAGTCACATGCCCTTTATCCATAGATGTCAACATGAAAGGCGAGCTCATACCGCCACCGTACATGAAGGTGTGGTCTTTGTCTGTCCTTATTCCTGCATGCCCATGACTCACCCAACAGCCAAACAGTCCCACGCCCCAGAGAAAGTGCAAGTATTCATTCCTAGTATGGGGATAACAAGAAACATATAAGTAAAAGAATGACCAATATAGCTTTGCTCCAACAATTCCATTTCTATTTTTTCCTCCTGCCTAAGAACATTGGGCCTGATCCAGAACAACGCTTCGAAGTGAATTTACGTGTGGCGGAGACATAAAATTGCTGTTTAGAACGCACTGCGCATGCGCACCATAGAAAATACGCACATTCACGTAGCGTAATTGTGGACGTATGGCCCATTCACGTATGTGTCACGTAAATACTTACGTGTGGGCGTGCCAATTTTATGTTACTCGAAAATACGTGTAAAATATATGAAGTAGGCGGGGGGTGGTATTTAAAGTGTACAGTATGGGCGTGCTTAGCTGCGTAAATTCGTTCAGCCCATACGTACGTGTGCGTATGACAGCGGTTACGTGTGAAAAAGTTAAGGTAGGGTTTGGGAAGCGTATCTTGACAAAATACGTCCGTGCAAGGGGTGTGCCGAGGGGAGTGTAGCGAATTTACATGCACGAAAATACGCACCGCGAATAAACGTACGGCACACGTAGTTCTGGATCTACCCCATTGCCCAAAACCACGGGCAGCATGAACAATATAACATCAAGTTTAACATTATGAACGATAACAAAGAGAAATGGTGCCAGTGATCTCCCTGTAGTCAGTTTTACAGGCTACTGGCGTAAGTGGTGACCTGGTTTGTGTTAAATGACATATTCAAGTGGGATTTGTGGGATGTGAGGAGGGCATATCTAGTTTGGAGACGAAATCCCTCGCATCTCTGACACTTGTAAATTTATGTTGTTGCCCATTGTGCTTGACCCTCAGGGTGGCTGGAAAGGCGAGTGTAAATTTAAAATGGGAATCATATAAAGCCTTACAGACAGGCGCCAACTCCCTCCTCTTCTGCGACACTTGGGCAGAGAAGTCTTGAAACAGTAATATCTTATAACCTCCCACCTGGACCTCTGGGATAGCCCGGTATGCCCGCAGAATACGCTCCTTATCCTGGTAGTTTAGAAATCTGACAATGACTGCCCGAGGTCTATCCCCATTCCCTGACCTCTCTGGACCCAGCCTATGTGTCCTTTCAATCACCACATTTTGAAGAGCATTATTGAGGTTTAGAGATCTGAGGAGGTCATTGAGTAAATAGTTAACCAGATCAGGGGGTTTCACCTGCTCTGGTATGCCTATGAACCTGATGTTGTTCCTCCTGCTACGGTTCTTAAGGTCCTCTATCTTGTCTTCTAGTGTGGTGATTTTTCGGGTTTGCTGCTGAACAGTGTTTTGCAGGGTGAGTTGTGCATCGTCGACGTCACTCACTCTCTGCTCGAGCGTGATGATGCGTTTTGTATTAGCCTCCATGGTGGAGATAGCATTGGTAAAACTGGTCTGCAACGCATCAAACTTTGCTTCTATCACAGGTAGAATCTTCTGCTCTAACATGGGAAGTAAATAAGCAGAAAGTTCTTTTGCTGTGTCTGCAGCCGAGGGAGGGGGACCTTGATTATCAGGTTGAGGAGGTACACTAGGTGTCTCCTTAACGGGAGTTTTTGGGGAGAATGGAGCATTGCGAGAAGCAGCCGAGGCTGCTTGGGTGTTACGCACTTTTCCCATTCTAGTGTCCTCTGTGGGCCCTAAAAAACATTTCATACCCACTTTTATGATATATATAGGAGGTCACCACATTTAAAACAAACAATGTTTAACACATAGTTCTAATGGCTTATCAAAAATGCAGGCATAAAAAGCATGAATTAGAAGTACAATGGTCAGTATTGCTACTTTAGCATGGGAAGACACCAAATGGTTATCATATGAGAATATAAGAAGAAGAATGTTAAATACAGGGATTATGTTCAAAACAACATTCAGCTACTTATCACTGAGCACTCAGGGATCAGCGTGAGAGCGATTCAAAGAGAAGGTAAGAACCGATATCCTTAATAAGTTGAAAAGTAAGAAGCAAGAGTTCCTTCGCAGCCTATCCCGGCCTCTCCACTTTATCCACCTTGCGCAATTAGCGGTTAGAGAGGCCCGCCCAGGATAATGTTTGTATTGTTTCTTGCTGGCAAAACATGCTAAAGAATGTCAGTAGGTAACACTTCTTTGAAACAGGGAGGATCACCAATCTTGCGAACAGGATATAAAGTTGCTTCTTTCTGTTGTCCAGTTGTGTGTTATATGGTGACCGGCCGTTTGGGTGGTTACAGTTGTAATAGGTAGTCTCCAGGCCTATGTAACAGTCTCCTGTATGTTGAAGGTGTGTTCAGGGTGTATTATTGAGTGTGAGATAGCGGGATATATACTACCCCATAGACCCCAGGTAACATCTGTACCCCCACAATCTGCTGCTCTCCACTGGATAAATCAGGGGGGGCAGGGGTTTCAAACACTCCAGTGCAATGCAATATGTCCTGTTGGTATCAGTCCCACTCCACTTTTCTGGATTATACAAGGGGACAGGAAGGGGTTAGGGCCTTTGTTCTTATGGTGTCAGAGGTTTCACCAGCCACAGTATGCCTTTAGTTTCGGCCGTTTTCGTGCTGACCCTCTTATTATGCACGTTCAAAGGAATCAGAGGTGCTGAGGGTATATATTATGTACCTGACCAGAGCGTTGTCCGTTGGGGCCAGGGCCGGCCGTCACTGCTCCGTTGCTCGGTGTGTCACCTGCCGCTGTTTAGGCCTTCCCCTCGGCCTACCGCATGATCATGTGTGCGGAAGCAATATGTTGCACCCTCGGCTTGCTTGCTGTCTCCGATGTAGAAACTTGTCTGCAGGAGGCACTCAAGGAGACTGCGAAGTCCACAGGGTTCTCACCGCCCGCCAAACAAGATGTCCGCCGTTCACGCCTTTTTTCCGGACGGACTTTCAGTGGCAATTGTAGTGCAGGGAGCCAATATAAAAGTGGGTTCTTGCCTGCCCCGTATCCTCTTGATGTTCCCCACGCTATGAGTTCCGTGATTCAGCGCGTTTTACCGGCTGGTGGTAGTCGCTTTGCACTGCGGGGAGAGGTTCAGTTAAAAACGTGGTCTCGAGCAGTCCACCCACCGGAAGACTATTCCTTTTTCTTAATTCCAACTCTGGATAATTGTGTATAAAATGTCACAGTCTCTGATTGGATGGCAGAGTATCCTGTGTGAAGCTGTTTATATTGGTCTTGCATTTTCTGTCTGCAATGATAGGATAGTATTATACAATTTCTATAGTTCCCTGATAAACATTTTTTGTACATTGTTACCATAATGATTATGTCAGACTTCCACTTATTTACCTTTACAGTGGGAGCTCCTGAACAGATTTTCTCATCTTCCTGCTCACAGGATATTGAATTACCAACAAAGGGTAGAGATATGTCAGTTAAATTAAAAATATTTTAACTATGTTCTCACACCAGTCACTAGAAGCACACTTGATACATAAAGACAGGAAAAACCCCACTCTCTGTGTCAGCTATTGGCCTATTTATCTCCTAAAGGGTGACGTCAAACTGTTTGCGAATCTAATTGCAAACAGTTTGAGGGAATTTAACATGGAACTGGTCCACTCTAATCAGGTTGGGTTCATCCCCAGTAGGGAAGCTACCAGGGCAGTTAAAATGCACAATATGCCCACTGTCCATAGATGCAGGGAAAGTTTTTGATATGGTGCACTGGCATTACTTAAGGGCAGTCCTAATACACTTGTGGATGGGTCCATTGCATCTAAAAATATGTAAAATTATGTCACTTTACTTCTTCATCTCAGCTACAGTTATTGTGAATGGTAACCTCTATGAGCCCCTTACAATCTTGAATAAGCAAGGTTGTCCCCTATCCTTGCTTATTATTGGTCTCTTATTATTGGTCTCTGTCTAGAGGCACTTGGTTACTCTATTCCATCCAACCCAAACATTTAACAAATTCGAAAGGAAGCTCATTACAAACTAGTGTATATTCCAGACAACTTGTTGTCCTTTGTCACCAACCTTTATTGTCTCTTTCCCCCAACTTATAATGGAATAACTTTGGGTCTCTAATTTTAATATCAACAATAGTATATTGATTGCAATGCCATTACAAATGCCTGATACAGCTGTTACAGGATTCTCTGTGGCGTATTCATTATGCATGTCATCCTCTTCTATCTGCCACCTATATACACATCTTACCTCTGACAACTTGCTCCTGTATGAAGTAAACTTGCCTGCCTTACTCGCCTCACACAATCAAAGCGACTTTAAATGATGATCCTCTGATCGGTTTTCCTGGCTTGGTAGAACCAATATCATTAAAATAACTTCTACCCATACTTTTATACCTTCTTCAGACCCTCACAATCGTCATTCATCTAACTTACATTGCAACGCTCCAACAGTCTTGTTGGGAATTTATATGGAAAGGGAATAGACCAAGATATAGACATACAGTGATGTTTGGCCGAGAAGGGATGGACTTCAGGTACCAGATTTCTTAGAATATTGTTGTCCTGTGATGTTTAGTAGAGTACTGGATTGAATTAGGAGGTCTAACACAAGGCAGTACATATGGATGGAGGAGACAAAGTCAAATATGTTGCTATATATAACTTCTGGTTGGTTAAGGAGGATTCCACAAATAGCTCACCCAATGATAGACCCAACAATATGTTGAAGATGTCAATTAAGGCTCAAGACAAATTTATCATCGAAACACCCACCACTCACTCCAACTATATCATGCAATTAATATGGGAATATTGTAAAGTATATGATGCCTCTCTCTCTCTCTCTCTCTCT
>WWET01005840.1:2126-22755 GCA_011038615.1 Limnodynastes dumerilii
TAGGCTATAGTAAGGGGGTCTTAGGTTTAGGCTACAAGGAGGGGAGTCTTAAGTTTAGGTTGCAGGGTTGGGGAATCTTATGGTCGGGCTGTGGGGAAGGGAGTCTTAGGGTCAGGATGTTGGTAGGGGAGTCTTAGGGTTAGGCTTCAAGGAGGGGGGTCTTAGGGTTAGGCTATGGGGAGGGGGGGGAGTCTTAGGGTCTAGCTGCTAGGAAGGGATCGTTAGGGTCAGGCTGCAGGGAATAAAGGGTTAGGGTAGAATAAATACTTACCATTCACAGTGCAGTCTTCGCTCCGGGGATAATCGATTGCTTCTCCTCCTCGAGGCAGAAGCAATTGATTTAGGAGACCTTTTGGAATACCTTTAGAAAAAGAACCCTTCATACCGCAGACCCACACCCAGGTTAGGGGAGGGTTAAAGATAAGCTGCAGAGAGGGGAGTGTTGAGGTTAGGGAAGGGTTAAGGTTAGGTTGCGGAAAGGAGATGGTTAAGGTTAGGATGATGTAAACTTACCTGTTGCTGTCAGAGTCTTTGCAGAGACAGCAGAAAAGGATGGAAAATGATGGCAGTCTGCGCTTAATTGCTGCAAAGTAATGTGTCGAAAGTCAGAATTAGATAGTAGAAAGACAGAATTTAGTTGTATGGGAAGGGTTAATCTTTTGTAATGCGGAGTATTAGCAAAAAAAAAGGGGAAAATACAACCTTTCGATAATTTTTATACTTAAATCGCACAAAATTGGCAGTCACATAGAAAACAGGGGAACCGCCAGAGTAATTATAAGACACACAGATTAATACGAGGTCATTGCTGGATTCATTAATGATTCACTCTGATGCAGTTATTGTTGGCCACGTTCATGGAGTTATACAGCAATATTATTAGACAAAATAGGGAAACGGTGATTTGCGACCGGTATAGACTGGAAATAATTAAAGGCAATAGAGATCGCTAGAATCAGGAGATAGCAATATTACACAGCGCCGGTCCTCAGGCACAGCCCTCTCCCAGGACTCGACGGAGACGAGCATATATCAGCTGTCCCTCTGAATCACAGGCCATTCTGTCAGCTACTGCGCCCATTTCCAGAGGTAATAGTGACACAAACAGGAGAGCTATGTGACAGCACAAAATAAGAGAAGAATTATAGGTATAAGCTATGCTCACCTCCCCCGCCCCCGCACTGCGCACATGCCCCCTCTGATTCAGTCTCCGCTCTGATGTAGGGACTGGTTAATGTAAGCAATGAGTTGCCGATATTATTAGTGTGCACCTCTACATTTTATAACCTGAAATAAAGGACTTTCGTATTAGATTTTTAATTGCCGCCATTTTAAGTGCGAATCAGTCAGAAAAATGAAGGTGAGGTCTGAAGTCCGTACGAGCGAGGGGGGGGTGAATATTGAAGCACTTGCACACAGACATGTATACGTGTATTCGGCAGGGATCCGCTATCTTATCTGATCATCTGATCATGGGATCTGGTCTTTGATTATTAAGGACTGCATTTATATGTACAAAATTAGGGCTCTTTATGCTGTTTGGAAAATGGAAAATGCCCTCATTTCGTGATAGTTCTCCTAATAACTGTTATTGGGGGGAGGAAGAGAGGGGTACATATTGGGAGACCGCTGGAATACAGTTAAGTAGAAAAAATACATTAAAATCTAAGTAAAAAAAAAATGTTTTAAATATATTACCTAATTTTAACTATTATATAATAAACCTATTGAGTTTAAAAAAAACACATAAAAATACAGACCGCAGCTTTAAAACTTACCTGACCGGGCGTGCGTCTGGCTCTGATCCTGGCGAATGTGCAGTGATTTTGTCTTTTGAGACTTGAAATTTTCAAAGTCCAAAAAGGCAGCTACTGCACATGTGCCGGGACTCCATAGCCGAAATATGTCAGTGAAAGGCTCGCTGACCGTCAAGGGACCTTGCTGGAGGGGTAAGTATTAATAAATTCTCTCTGCGGTCCTGCTAGGCTCGCTGTGAGGCGCAGCGAGCCTGGTTGCTATCATTAGCGCTAAATGTGTTAATGATAGTAAATAGAGCCCATAGTGGGAAGAAGGAGGGATTTATTGCATGGTAAGCTCTGGGTTGCGCTGTATCTAGATTTCCACACCGTCTCCATTTTAAGCGAGGATAGCTTTGGTTATGCAGGGGTGGAGTTTCAGGAGTGATTTGCGTAAATCACACCCTTAAGCCCTGCCCCCATGCTACCAAAAGGGCAACTATAACTTACGTAGACTTAGTTGTAGAATTCCAATACAAATATATTTATTTCGGTTTCAATAAAAACATTTTAATAAAATACTCTACTACTTTTTCAATTTCTTGATTGCGTTTTGCCCCGATGTGCCACAGCGCTAATGTAAATGGATGAAAGATTCTGCAACCAATTAAAATGATAACATTTTATGCAATATATATTTTTTTAAATTTATGAAATTTAATGCATGTAAAAAAATAAACCGATCAGGCATCTGGTCGTAGAGCGTAATGGGAGTGGGCTGCGGACTGATTTGACAGGTGATACTTTCAATGTCTGACATGCTGAATCCTCACAACACTGAGCACTCACTCCCCCTCCTCACTGACAATTTCTCTGCATACCTCTCTGGGAGCATAATAGACTCCTATACAGTGTTGGGGCTTGTCCTGTACATTCTAACCTCCCATTACTCTCTGGAAGTTATGTTTTTTTGATCACTTTGGTGTGTGGTTGTGACTGATATGAATGAGGGTCTCTGGCATTCAGGACCATAACCAGACATAAGAACGACTTACACATACCGCATGCTCCTACTGCGCACATGCTAACAACATAGTTACGCATCGGAATGCAGCATGACTGATGCGGCTTCCCGATGCGTACAGCGATCTCTTATCATTATTAGTCTGCGGCCAAAAATGGCTGTTTTAGAAATAGAGGAAGCTGAAAGTTCATTTTTGGTTGTCTTTATTGCAGGATAACAACCATTTTAGTATTTTAATTTTTTTTGAATGGGTAAGTACAAATTCCTATTCGTAAGTCTTCGCCCGCCGGGCCCCTCACACCCGCCGCTTGCAGCTCTCCTGGGACTTTTAGAGTTAGGCTCTGGGGAAGGGAGGGTTAGGGTTAGGCTGTGGTGAAGGGAGGGTTAAGGTTATAGAAAGGGAGTGTTAAGGTTAGGGTCAACCTGCGGGTAGGGGAGTGTAGATTTAGGCTGTGGGGAAGGGAGACTTAGGTTCAGGCTGTGGGGAGGGATGTCTTAAGCTTAGGCTACAGGGAGAAGAGTCTTAGGGTCAGGCTGTGGGGAAGGGAGGGTTAGGGTCAGGCTGTGGGGAAGGGAGGGTTAGGGTCAGGCTGCAGGGAAGGAAGGGTTAGGGTCAGGCTGCTTGGAAGGGAGGGTTAGGGTCAGGCTGCTTGGAAGGGAGGGTTAGGGTCAGGCTGCGGGGAAGGAGGGGTTAGGGTTAGTGTCATGGAAAGGGAAGGTTAGGGTTAGGGTAATGGAAGGGGAGAGTTAGGGTAAGCGTAAAAGTTGGGGTTAATTCCATATTTACCCAGCGTCTTCTCTTTTCCAAACATGAATTGCTTTGCCTCTGCAACAGAAAACGGTCATTTCGAAATAGGGCCACACCCGTCTCCTACACACAGCGATCTCCTTGTCTTCTCCAATAGAAGAAATACCTTTCCTGACAATTAGGACAAGAGGTGCTTTATGGGTAAAGTACTATAAAACACCCTCTGTCCTCTGTCCTCATGGCTAGCGGTTTGCTGAAGCCTCCCCCAGGACCATCTCTAACAGTGAACATTGGGGTCTCAAAGGATGGTGTGTGGTAGGACATATAGCCACTGTCTTCCATATTGTGTGCTTTTATGTGCACGTGTTATTGAAATAGTATAAAAGTAGATATTCCAGGAATGTTGTTTACTGGACATTTACAAGGATTCTTTAAAGAATACTGATCCTGGATCCTAGATGAACATAAACAAGCAATATAATACCAGCTAAAGCTAACGTTCATGTATTTTTCGTATATTCTTATATATGCATAGTAGGTCATTTACACAATCTAATTACCAGTTAGGTACGTAGATTGCCTCCATGCGGTCTTTAAAGAGTAGTATAGTGAGAAAGAGGCAGCGTGATGCCGTCTAGGGAGGATTTAGGTGGAAGAACAAAATGAGAATCTCCTATCTCTCAGAGATCTGGATCAAATGCTACACATCCCTTGGTGGTTTATGAATATACCCAGCCTACACCAACTACCTTTGCCACTGACTAAACCACCAAGACTTGCCATAACCTCCATAGGAAAGAACTACTCTAGGTCTTAGCCAAGAGACTGATAATTGATTCCATAATGGGCAAGTCAAGGGGCACTATTTAAACACTCATCTAATAATCCACATTATCATTTCCTTCCACATCCTTCTGGAAATATTCTAAACTCTTTCTACAGACTCTACTAATGAACTTCTGAACCTAGAAGCAAATTCCATCTCTTAATTGTTAGCATATTTTAAACGATGATTCATTTGGTGATTAAATGAAATGCTTTCATAGAGTCCCTTGGAAGAGGGTGGAACACATCGTTGAGGACGTATCGGCCTGAAGAACCATCATTCTTCTGATGGAATGTGGACTGGGCGTGCAGAATTTTTTGACAAAATGCTAAAAAATTTAATGAGGCCAAAATGATCTTGTAAATGGCATAACATGCGGTGAGGATTGTGCAGTTGGGTGAAGGAGAGATAGATATAAAGAGAAATGCGTCTGTCCACACAACAGGATCTCCCCCAACCTTCAGATGACCTTCAGCCTTGTACATGTAGGTCTGCAAAACATTGCCCACAATGACATTTACAAGCCGGTCTGTTTATCTGAAAGCCTGTAGCAGACTCTATGTAAACAGTGCAAGGTGTCTGTTGCCCATAAAAGAGTGTGCGGTATGTAAGCATATTTATGCATATAACGATAAATATTTACACAACATTTGACATATTATTCACTAGTTATTTTATTACATTATGGTATTTAAGAGAAACGGAAAAAAAAGGAATAGGTCAACTCTTTAGAGAAGTTTAATGTCAGAATTATACCCACTGACAGCCGACTAAACAGGAATTACAATTTATGTAGTGCAATAACGATTATCAGTCATCAGTTATCAGTGGTTTCATATTGTCTCAAGAATCTGAAAGACATGAGGGCAGATGCATCAAGGGTTGGGGTCTCTATCACCATTTGCAAATCAGGACTGTGGATCAGATCAAGAGATTGAAATTAAGAGGAAAACAGGTTGCAAATTACACCTGGGCAAAACCGTATGGAATTTCAAGGGAGTCAAACTATTTTTTTTTCTTTGCTCATTGCACACATATACTGACCAGATTTACTGTTATTTAGACTTGGGCTAAGAAACATCACCCCATATCTGTACAATGTTTGCCTCCCCTGCAATTCAACATGGATTTGGTTGCTTCTTCTTTTACACGTCTGTGCCCACAGTGCAGTGCTAGTGTCATAAAATACAGAACACAATATTGTAACTACAATAAAAGAAAGCCAATTCAAGTCAGTGGAGACAGTATACTAGTCTCGCTATACAATTCCCAATCCACCCTAGTGACTGCCATACAATACACACTATTACTAGTAACCACTGTACAATACACACTGCAACCTAGTGATCGCCAATACAATACATACTGCATCCTAGTGATTGCCATACAATACAGATTGCATCCTTCTGACTGCTATATAATAAATTCAGCATTCTTGGCATTACAATGCAGTAAAATAAGGCCTCACTGTAAGTGTCATAAAAAACACCAAAGAACATATATCTAACCACAATACAAATGAAATGCAGCCAGTGTTATCCAGTGACACCTACTCACACAAGGCACACTTGTGCACACTGGTTGAATATATCCTCATGTACTAAATATGCTTGTTGTGCATGTGTGTATATATAGCAATACAAAAAAGACACCCAATCACTCTTGCAATTAATTAGCAACAAACCATAATGGGCTCTATTTACGAAGATCGTTTTCATATGATAAATCCCGTTTTCGTGTGAAAACCCGCTTTATCATATGAAAACGAAGAGTTCCTTATTTACAATGCTATCATTACCATGGAAATCATGGCGACGATCGCATTAACACTTCTGATCGCCGGCCCGCTCTAATGAATGCGGGCCAGCATTTACTAAGTGTCAATGCAGATTTTAACAATCTGCGCCGACACGTTAAATAACGAAATCTGAAGGTGGCGTTAGGGTAGGTATTCCAGCGGTCTCCCCATGTTAACCACTTTTCCTCCCCCTAATAGCTGTTATTAGGGGGAAGAAGAGGGAGGGTACATGTCGGGAGACTGCTGCTAATACCGTTAAGTAAAAAAAACAAAACATTAAAATCTAAGTAAAAAATATATATATTTATTAACTAGTTTTAATCAAATTTTATATAATAAACCTATTCAATAAAAAAAACCACAAAAAAACCAAGACTGAAGCTTTAAAACTTACCTGACCGGGCGTGCGTCTGGTTCTAATCCCGGCGCATGCGCAGTGATTTTGCCTTTTGAGACTTGAAATTTTACAAGTCCCAAAAGGCAGCTACTGCGTATGTGGAGGGACTCCAGAGCCGAACGATGTCAGCGAAAGGCTCGCTGACAGTCATGGGACCTTGCCGAACGAGTAAGTATTAATAAATACTTCCCAAGAGGCGCAGTGAGCCTAGTTGCTATCATTAGCGCTCAATGAGCTAATGATAGTAAATAGAGCCCAAGATTCTATCTTTAAAATAAAAGTTAGAGAAATTTGTTACATACATTTGCAAATATATGATAAGCCACCAGCCACTTTTAATTTAAAAATACATGATATATGACCCAAAATTGGGACTCTGATAGTTTTAGAGTTAGGACCAAAACAGAGAAGCCTTGTAAGTGACCGGTGGCTTATCATACATCTGTATAATGTTTAATGTAAGTGGCTGGTGGCTTATCATACATCTGTATAATGTATAATGTAAGTGGCTGGTGACTTATCATATATCTGTATAATGTAAGTGGTTGGTGGCTTATCATATATCTGTATAATGTATAATGTAAGTGGCTGGTAGCTTATCATATATCTGTATAATGTATAATGTAAGTGGCTGGTGGCTTATCATATATCTGCAGATATATGTAACAAATTATCTGACTTTTATTTTAAAGATAGAATGTTATGGTTTGTTGCTGGATAATTGCAAGAGTGCTGGGTTGTCTTTTTTATATTTATATATATAACACACAAAATGGAGGTTGCTCAAATCAGTTTATAAGTTAATATAGAGCAGGTTCTGCAAGGTATGGGTAATTTACATAAGTGTAGCTGTCTGGTTTAGCACTCTGATACACTGCATTGATTATTGACCCCAGCAGGGAGTGTCCCGATAAATGGGATGATTTCCCGCCAGGTTAATGTCCTTTTATCGGCACCATACACTTCTCCTGCTGGGACTGATAATCCTAGCAGAAGGGAGGTCAGAGCTAGTACTATGCTGCTCTGACAGCTTTAATACCTTCAAAGCTGTGAGAGCAGCATAGTACATAGATATGCAGCAGCGGCTATTGCAGGGAGTAGTAGAGACAAGGATCAGCCAAAGCCAAGCTGTGTAAAGGCTCCCTTAAATTATTGTATAGATAGATATCTGGATGTCTCTTATCTGCCGTCACAATTGAAATCGATCCAAGCTCTCACAAAGCAAAGCTGTCAGATAGCGCAGTCATACCGTCCCTCCGCCGCGAAGCTCCGCCCCCTGGCCACTAGAAGGTCCCAGGAACACGCCACATCTCTGTTCCGGTCTAGCCACTGGAAGTAATTTGTAGAACGTTGGCAGGAGCAAATGTTTTCTGAGCCAGTAATTGCCGTCTGAATTTTTTCCTTTTTTCATGACATTTAAAGAGGTTCAGAGCATAGGAAATATACATCAATACATCCATAAGCATATAGCCTGCCATCCGTTATCCACGTTATCAGATGGGCCGCATATTTGTTGCTGGTTATGCGTCTGCTCCCTGTATCACCAGTATAATGAAGACTCTACCCTACGCCCCTTGATAACATCTGAGATAAAACAGATCGCGCTTCTAAGAGGAGAAACATCTGCAAATGGTTATTTTCCATGATCAATAAATATCCACTAAATCATCGTCATGTGGCTTATCTCTGGTTATACAATGATGAACTGTAAGTTTTCAATGATAGCAACAACTACAAAAAAAAAAAAGACAACTTAAATAGAGAAACTTTCTTGATAAGAATGATCCGGAGGTGAGAGTCCGCCAGCGAACGTGACGTTTCTCCATGTGATTTTCTACTGCGCATGCGGTCATGCTTCATTCAGATCTGTGCGCAACGTGAGCTGCGGTGGCCTGCATTCTGATGGGAGTCTCCGGCTTGATGGCTGCTTTTCAGAGGTAGAGACAATCGAAAGGTTTTTTTTTACGTCAGTCTCTTTTTTTTTCCAGTTTCGAAAGTGCCACCGGACAGGACGTAGGAAAGGTGAGTAACCTCTCTGGGAAATTTTAGTGTTGGGGTCAGGCTGCGGGGAAGGGAGGGTTAGGGTTAGGGCCATGGAAGGGGAGGGTTAGGGTTAGGCTGCGGGGAAGGGAGGGTTAGGGACAGGCTGGGGATGAGGGAGGGTTAGGGTCAAGCAGTGGGAAAGGGAGGGTTAGGGTAATAAAAGGAGAGGGTAAGGTTAAGGATTATGGTTGGAGAACTGGACATAGTTAATATATAAGGGTGCGTTCAAGAAAGTGCCCCCAGTCCAACACTTAGTGCAGATGTAAATAAATACAGTTTACATCAAGAGATTTCCACCTACCACCATCTTATGTCTAACCCCTCCCCCACATATATAGACCTTTGTGGACCAACCATTGTAGGTTTTTGCTATGTACAGAAAACTTTTCTCCCTAAGTGACTAGGTGATCGCTGAATGATTATGTTATGTCAGTCACATACTTACTCTGAAGCTGACCTGACAGATCTCCCGGGAGATTAACAGGTGTCACAGTGTTGAGATGGTTGACAGTTAACCAACGGAAGATCAGTTCAGGTAAGCGTAAACACTCAACTCCTGAAAAAATAGAATTATGCCATAAGCGTACACCAGCTACTCGGTAGTATTTTGCACACAATCTGGGCATCTGCCACCTACATACCCTCCAACATGACCCAATCCATTAGGGACACAATACTCTGCTCCTCAGTTTACTGTCAGTTCCTATGGTAACCACCTTTGTTGAAGAGACTAATAGCTTTTTAAATATCAGTTAAGTCATTTCTCCAGGTGAGTGACAGTTGGAAGCTCAGGTGTGGAGTATATTGTACCTAATGGAATGGGTCATGTTGGAGGGTCTGCACCTGTTAGGTCTCTGGTTTAACCAATAATATGATGACACTCAATAAGTATGTTTGTTAATATGGAGGCAACTGCTTTTAACAAATTGCAATTAAATTACTCTACAGACATTCACTGCTCTTTAACCTACCATCAAACACTTGGCCACCAGAGTGTTTCAGATTAATAAAGTTTGGTAGGACCAATAATGTCATGTTGGAGAGCTGTTAATGTAATTAGTAATTTATTGAGCAACTTCCATTTTGTGTATTCACGTAGTATAAGGTTTGGGCAATCGATGGAAGGTGAAGGGCATCAAAATGGGACTGAGAATGGGTCCAGAACATTAATCAAAGAACGGTTGAGATGATACAAATGTTTTATAACTTTTATGGGTTTGCATTTTGCAATTTGTATTCCTAAAGGGTCTGGGGGCTTATCAATAGAGACAGAGGGCAATAGCAATATTTAAGCCATCTCTATCACTGTAGAAGGTAAATACTGAGGGCCCAATCCAGAGGGGAGCATAAACCAGCTGACGTGACATATCGCCGCGTGCAATTACTTGCTATTCCGATCTGAGCACAACTTGAGAGGTGGAGGTTTGGGGTCTGAGGGGCATATTGAGGGGAAGGGGGGGAGGGATGTGGTCAATGTACAGTAAGGGGCAGGGCCCAAGCAAGTGCACCTCATCCAAAGCCAATCACAGACATAACAAAGGACTGAAGGACATCACAACATCTGCACCAGCCCTAGGTCATGTCTAAGGGCCAGATCCAGTTACCTCCCTGGTGAGGTTTGCGGGGAGCGCCGGTGGGTGCGATGGGTCCAGTGGGCGGCTTCCGATACATGAATGGGTAAGGTATGCCTACTTACCATCCTTAAAAAAAATGCAAAGGGCTGCCTTTTCGAAATAGAGACAGACAAAAATAAGCTTTCGGCTGTGTCTGTTACACTAGTTAGGATAATCTCTCTCCGGACAGAGCAGGTAACAGGAAACACAAATGACAGACAAAAGATGAACCAGGTAACTCACCAGTAAGTAGAGCCAGTGCCCGTCTGGAGTCTTCGCTAGAGCCCCTGATGGTGGGGATAGACTGGAGCTGATGAGACTTCTTCTGGATACAGACCTTAGAGGATACCCGGGAAAGGAAAATTATTATGTCCCGTCTCCATGTCTGCCCTTTATTATTATGTACAGCCTCCATGTCTGCCCCTTATTATTATGGCTAGTCTGCATGTCTGCTCCTTATTATTATGGCCAGCCTCCATGTCTGCCCCTTATTATTATGTCCCGTCTCCATGTCTGCCCTTTATTATTATGTACAGCCTCCATGTCTGCCCCTTATTATTATGGCTAGTCTGCATGTCTGCTCCTTATTATTATGGCCAGCCTCCATGTCTGCCCCTTATTATTATGTCCCGTCTCCATGTCTGCCCTTTATTATTATGTACAGCCTCCATGTCTGCCCCTTATTATTATGGCTAGTCTGCATGTCTGCTCCTTATTATTATGGCCAGCCTCCATGTCTGCCCCTTATTATTATGTCCCGTCTCCATGTCTGCCCTTTATTATTATGTACAGCCTCCATGTCTGCCCCTTATTATTATGGCTAGTCTGCATGTCTGCTCCTTATTATTATGGCCAGCCTCCATGTCTGCCCCTTATTATTATGTCCCGTCTCCATGTCTGCCCTTTATTATTATGTACAGCCTCCATGTCTGCCCCTTATTATTATGGCTAGTCTGCATGTCTGCTCCTTATTATTATGGCCAGCCTCCATGTCTGCCCCTTATTATTATGTCCCGTCTCCATGTCTGCCCTTTATTATTATGTACAGCCTCCATGTCTGCCCCTTATTATTATGGCTAGTCTGCATGTCTGCTCCTTATTATTATGGCCAGCCTCCATGTCTGCCCCTTATTATTATGTCCCGTCTCCATGTCTGCCCTTTATTATTATGTACAGCCTCCATGTCTGCCCCTTATTATTATGGCTAGTCTGCATGTCTGCTCCTTATTATTATGGCCAGCCTCCATGTCTGCCCCTTATTATTATGTCCCGTCTCCATGTCTGCCCTTTATTATTATGTACAGCCTCCATGTCTGCCCCTTATTATTATGGCTAGTCTGCATGTCTGCTCCTTATTATTATGGCCAGCCTCCATGTCTGCCCCTTATTATTATGTCCCGTCTCCATGTCTGCCCTTTATTATTATGTACAGCCTCCATGTCTGCCCCTTATTATTATGGCTAGTCTGCATGTCTGCTCCTTATTATTATGGCCAGCCTCCATGTCTGCCCCTTATTATTATGTCCCGTCTCCATGTCTGCCCTTTATTATTATGTACAGCCTCCATGTCTGCCCCTTATTATTATGGCTAGTCTGCATGTCTGCTCCTTATTATTATGGCCAGCCTCCATGTCTGCCCCTTATTATTATGTCCCGTCTCCATGTCTGCCCTTTATTATTATGTACAGCCTCCATGTCTGCCCCTTATTATTATGGCTAGTCTGCATGTCTGCTCCTTATTATTATGGCCAGCCTCCATGTCTGCCCCTTATTATTATGTCCCGTCTCCATGTCTGCCCTTTATTATTATGTACAGCCTCCATGTCTGCCCCTTATTATTATGGCTAGTCTGCATGTCTGCTCCTTATTATTATGGCCAGCCTCCATGTCTGCCCCTTATTATTATGTCCCGTCTCCATGTCTGCCCTTTATTATTATGTACAGCCTCCATGTCTGCCCCTTATTATTATGGCTAGTCTGCATGTCTGCTCCTTATTATTATGGCCAGCCTCCATGTCTGCCCCTTATTATTATGTCCCGTCTCCATGTCTGCCCTTTATTATTATGTACAGCCTCCATGTCTGCCCCTTATTATTATGGCTAGTCTGCATGTCTGCTCCTTATTATTATGGCCAGCCTCCATGTCTGCCCCTTATTATTATGTCCCGTCTCCATGTCTGCCCTTTATTATTATGTACAGCCTCCATGTCTGCCCCTTATTATTATGGCTAGTCTGCATGTCTGCTCCTTATTATTATGGCCAGCCTCCATGTCTGCCCCTTATTATTATGTCCCGTCTCCATGTCTGCCCTTTATTATTATGTACAGCCTCCATGTCTGCCCCTTATTATTATGGCTAGTCTGCATGTCTGCTCCTTATTATTATGGCCAGCCTCCATGTCTGCCCCCTTAAAGCCAGCCTCCATGTCAGCCTCCTTAACGTCAGCCTCCATATCTGCCCCTTAACATCAGCCTCCATATCTGCCCCTTAATGTCAGCCTCCATATCTGCCCCTTAAAGCCAGCCTCCATATCTGCCCCTTAATGTCAGCCTCCATATCTGCCCCTTAATGCCAGCCTCCATATCTGCCCCTTAATGCCAGTTTCCCTATCTGCCCCTTAAAGCCAGCCTCCATATCTGCGCCTTATTGCGGAATCTTCCAAAATTACCTACTAAGCATGCGTGGTAGGGCATTTACGCAACCTACGTACCAGTGAGTGTGGGTCCGCGGTAATTCTGATTTGCGAAAATGTGTATTTCGAAAAAGTAACGGCGAATGTGAAGGCTTAATGATAGGTTGTATATCGAGCATGAAATAGCACATAACTTTTACTATGCATAAAATGATGTATAACGAAATTCCAAAAATCGAAAATTGCTATTGCGAATATACTATTTAATATAAAAGTAGAACTTATATTAAATTTCATTTATAATACCATGTATTTCGAAAGTTCACATTTCGAACAAGTCTATTCATATATGTATCATTGACGAATTTTCAGTTTTAGAATAGTTAGAATTGCGATACAGCCGCAATTAGCATTGCTGTATTTTGAAGCTTATAAAGATATTCAAAATATCCACACCTAACTTACTCTTAATTGTGAATATGGTCTTGTAGGTGGACTAATCTCTGTGGTTAGTCAAAGTTGCAAGATATCTCCAATAAGGCAATACATGAAATCCTCTGGAGGCATAATCTCTTGAGTCTCAAAAAATGAAGCAATATAACTAAAAGAATGGGTGAGTGTGGATTGTCAATAACGTCTGTCTTGTTGTCAGCCCATGGCAGCTGACCAATCAGAGAGCAGCTTTGGCAAACTCCCGAAGGCCGCCCTCAGACCGGTATTCCCCAATGATTGATGAGCATTTCAGACAGTCAAAAGTTTAACCAGTGTCAGCGCTGCTATCATTTTTAGACGCACCATGTTGTGCAGTGACTTCCTACTAGACCAAAACAGACATTCCTCAGTTAGTACAGGCATGCGGGAAGATTGAGAAACATGCGGGTTACTCTGCGGTGCTAGGCTGGGTTGAATTGGTTTATGTCTCGTTAGCAGTTTAATATCTATCACTTAGAATTTAAAGGTGGCGGGAGAAAAAGGTTCATCCTGATTGGTTGAGGAACAGGCTTGGTAAGAATGAAGAAGATGGTTGGCCACTTCCAGTCTTTAAACACAGGTAGGTTTGAAGTCAGACAAGGCCTTGCAAAGAAAGCTGAAGCAAAACACGTGTGGTTCCTGATGCCTCATATTGCTTTACTACTATGAAGGATAAAAAATGAATATTATTTTGTAATTTGTGCAGTTTACACAGCTAGTTAAGGCTACAGCACTATAGGGAGGCCTACTGTTACCCCTACTGTGAGGGGTAACACAGATCAGACATCATCTACAATAAGATCTATACTCACTAAGAAATGCACCTGTAACAGCGAATAGAATGATGAATTGCTGAGACAGCAACTGGCAAGTAACTAGACTTTTTCATTCAAATCGATGAGAACAGCAGTTTCTGGAGAAGCCGAGTCCAATGCTGGAGATGTCATCGATTTCTCTAGCCTTGAGGGGGTCAACCAAATTCCGGGCAGCGGTGAGATGCAGTATACAGATAACAGTTATATTTCTGCTATTACTCTTCTTCCTAAATAGACCGCTATCTCCTGCCCATTATGTTGGGGATAAAGAATCCGGCGCCTGTAATCTGATATAACATAGTTTTGTCTTCTGTAAATCCGCAGTTGATGCTTACAAAACAGTTCAGTTGATGTTTGTGAAATTGAAGTATGCTGATGGTCGCTGACTAGACCATTACATGATCAACGGTTGTTAGGTAGACAACAGATGGTCAAATGTGTTGAGGTCAACAGGGTCAGGAATTCAAAACTACCACTTCACTAGGTCAAGGGAAAGCAGGTGGCACCCTCTAAGTCTATATGACTGAAATGCCATCTCCAATGCCCCTCATTCCAATGTCCCCATGGTAGCAAACAAACCTGTACTGATCTTTCAAGCCTGGTCAAACATAAAAATAATGACCTAGTGACCAGCCACCCATCTCTCTCCCCCTCTCCTCCCCACACACCAGCTGAAGCTCTCTCTAAGGTCAGGTCAATGTTATATAAAATAATCGAACAGAGGGGGACATCAGAATGATCTGATATCATGTCCCCAGCTTAAAAATGTTCTGACACTTACCTCTGTATTCACAACACGCTCGGAGGGTTAGAGTTGGAGGTAAGGTTGGCCAAGTGAAAAGTTTGACATAAAATTTGTCAGCATAATTTCATATCATTCTGTTGGCCATCTGGTGTCATCCAAATATCTACTGATGAGTGTTGCTAGTACGGGGGTCTTAATTTCTAAAGCCCATCGTACTACAACCTGCGAGGAAGCAGGTTCCTGTTCTCAATAGCAATTTTCTATTTTTGAAGCTTTTCTAACATTGGGCCTGATCCAGAGCAACGATCGCAAGCGAGCGTACGACGAGCGTATGCGAAAATTCGGCCAAAAATTCGCAACGCGCATGCCCAGTATGACAGCTTCCGGTCGCCCGAGCGTCATGAGCGAATAGCGGGCGTATTGTTAGCGTATTTTTCGCTCGCGGGGCGTACTTTCTTTACGATGGTCGGCTGGGCGCCCGTTTTACTACAGGGAGGCGGGGATAGTCATTTAAATTGTACAGTATGGGCGTGCTAAGCGCGTACGCTCAGCGTATTTTCTGCGAATTTTCGTACGGCCGACGGTCGTACCCAGTGTAGGGTATAGCCGCCGTAAGCAGGGACTTTACTATGGGAGTGTTAGGGGCGTGTATGTTCATACGCCCGAGCGAACGTTCGCATTCGCCCGTCGTGCGAAAATTTCGTAGCTCTGGATCAGGCCCATTGATACAATTGCCACACAGCGGCCGCTCAGACCGGCAACCGCATCCTTCTGCTGACCATGTAAACGGCAAGGTTCTTTATCACACTCCTGACATATACGGTACAATCATCTGGAATATTTTCTACAGTCTATTCTAAGGGCCAGATTTACTAAGCTGCGGGAAACCATGGGCAACATCAGATTCTAGCTGACATTCTCTAGTATGTAAGAAAAACATGAAAGCTAGAATCTAATTGGTTGCTGTGGGCAACATCTCCACATTTTCCTTTCCCACAGCTCAGTAAATCGGGCCCCAAATCTTGAAATAATACTTTAAAGATAAGTGTTTTACCTTGTTTGGGTTAATGAACCGTTCAGCCACCCGTAGATGGAGTCTTTGCAAGTAAAACCGCAGAACATCTAGATAATGGAGATATGTTCCCCATTTCTTTATCTGGTACCCACAGCACAAAAAATACTTTAAAGCATCTACACAAATATTTCCACGCCAGTTTGATCAGCTGCCCCCCAGCCTGGAATTCGGGAAAATAAATTAAATAAAAATAAGGATCCTTCCGCCATGGGCATCATTCTTCTACAGGCCGTACAGATGAAATTATATATTATATATTTTGATATATAGACTTGTCAAGACTGTGACTTTCACTGGTAAAAAAAATAGTTTTTCCACACTTTAACTTGATTGCAAAGCAAAGTTTGTTTTTGTGAATTCCTTTACTTGCATGGTTCAAATGACTCCGGGCCCCTCCTGAATGATTGACGGGTGCCGAGGAAGATTGTTTTTTTGTAAAGTGATGAAAAATGTGCAGTATTTATACTAAATATTTCAACAAGAATCTATTTTTTTCATTCTTCAGCCTGTTCTTCTGTGGGTGGTAGTGGGACGTCTTTCCTTAAATTATAGAACATGCCCCTCTGGGCCTTTGGGTTAATTTGCAGAATGCAACGTTCCGACTGGACAGCTAATTGGAATAATCCTATGAACTCAACGTTTTCTAATTATCGTCTTAAGAGGAAAAGGTGGAGACGTTGCCTGTAGCAACTAATCAGATTCTACCTGTCGTATATTAGAGTATACTTGGAAAATGAAAGTTGTAATCTGATTGAGAGAGGGAGAGAGAGAGAGAGAGAGAGAGGCAGAGAGAGAGATAAAGAGAGCGAGAGAGAGAGAAAGAAAGAAAGAAAGAAAGAAATAGAGAGTGTGAGAGAGAGAGAGAGAGAGAGAGAGAGAGAGAGAGAGAGACAGAGACTGTAACTTGAGAGGGAACACCCACTTCCACACTAAATCCCGCCCCTCTGTCAGAAGTCTCATTTATTTCCGGGTGGTTGCACAGAGAGAGGGAATGCTCATAACTTAATCTGACTAAGAGGTAACACCCACTTACAAACTCAGCCCCGCCCATCCCCTTTTTCAGAAGTGGCGTTGGACCGCAACCGGACTTCCAACAATATTGGAGATGAACCATTTTGTAGTGATTTTGCAGAACGTATTCCGCACAATATGACTTTTGGTGCTTTCGACAGTTGTGCAGTGGTATTATGATGTACGTTATACCTCAACCAACACAGTATTTTCCATCCTATTTTAATTGATTACAGAAGATACATTTTAAGGTAAAATCCTTTCGTCAGAAGTCTGTGTGAGCAACTGGGAAGGAAAAGGGGGGAGGGTCCTCCAGAACTTGCGCAGATGCATGCTAGGTCGCCATCATTGACGCCATCATCAGAGGACAATGAGCAGGTAATAATTTCCCTGCACACTAGCCAGTTGTTAATGCAGGTCCGTGAGGCCCCACCCATGTGACATCAGGAAAGACGTTACATAGGGGGCGAAGCCCCGCGGATCTGCCGGCGGGCCTGGATGCATGAATACAACAGGCTTTGCTAATGTATCCTGATTTATGCTATGCTCAACACTCCGAATGCAGCACAGAAAGAGGTTGGGGCCCAGTCTATTGTTTTTATGTCAGAATGGGTAAAAAAAACCTCCAACAATGGCACATAGACGAGTCCTCTTCACATCCAAATACACTTATACAGGCCTGACCAACTACGAGTCCCAGCAAGGTTTGCAAGTGGCCCAGCAAGTATCAGCTATGCCTGTGCAGGTAAAGCAAGCTGGGAATCGTAGTTTTACAACACCTGGGGCCAGAATTACTAAGCTGCAGGTTTGAAAAAGTGAAGATGTTGCCCATAGCAACCAATTAGGTTCTAGCTGACATTCTCTAGTATGTAATAGGAAAGTGAGAGCTAGAATCTGATTGGTTGCTATGGGCAACATCTCCATTTTTCCAAACACGCAGCTTACTAAATCTGGCCCTTGGAGAAACACAGGTGGACCAGGCCTACGATTTTAAGCCACAAACCTCATTTAGTCCTGAAATGACATTTATTTTTGGAGTGTAGTCTATCAACATCATGTTTTCAGGTATTTTAATACATGGAAGTCTAAAATGAACTTATTGTCGACTGGGAAAGACGATGCTGGTACGACATTCTCAATATGACATCAAGCATGTATAAACACTTCTAGTGGAGCCGCTGACTGAATGATCCCGTTGATAGCCCCTCTGCTATCAATGACCAATAGCAGAGGGGCGCATTCAGATATAGTCTCCACGGTACAAGTCAATACAGGCCGCCACCATTCAACTCTCAGTGACTCGCACAGATTTCCTTGTTGACAAAATTCCACGAAGCCAGGATCATTTTACCATGAAGGGTAGAGAAAATGCTTCAGCGGCCAGGAATGTGCGATAATATTGTGATGACTAAAAGTATTTAGCTGAAAGTCACGAGAGAAAGGCCTGAAAGTTGTACCACGGAGTTTGGAGGATCGAAAATGGGCAATATGGTTTGGTCAAATGAATATGCAGTTAAGCTGTGCAATTCAAATGGACTTGTTGCTTACACCACAACGGTGGCAGCCATTTTGAAAATGTCACATGGAACCAGTGTCAGTTTCATAATGGAGTTATTGTTAGGTGACCTATAGTAGGTGTGGATAAGTGTAGTTATCGCACTAAGGGCTTATTCATATGAAGGAGCCAATTCACGTCCAAATGTTAGTGCAAGTTTGCATAGTTTAAGGGTAAACATTTGCATCAGGAAGAGCATACCCGCCAACATTTTTAATGAAAAATTGGTACACCTGATAGGTGTGTCTGTAAAGAGGGCGTGGCTTGTCCCATGAAGGGGGTGTGGCTTTCCACTCATTTGCCTATATCATACCTCCCAACAATTGAGAATTGGAAAGAGGGACAAACTTTCGCGACCTGGTACAGGGTGTGTGTCTTGTACTGCCCAGTGGGCGTGTTTGGGGAAAGTGGGTGTGTCTGGCATGCCCAGATAGCGTGTCTCGTGGCTGACACTTTTAATAATTTAGTCATCCATATGTCTGCCCCTTATTATAATATCCAGCCTCCATGCCTGCCCCTTATTATTTGTCCAGTCTCCATGTCTGCCCCTTATTATAATCTCCATCCTCCATGGCTGCCACTTATTATTATGGCCAGCATACATGACTGCTCCTTATTATTATGGCCAGCCTCCATGTATGCCCCTTATTATAATATCCAGCTTCTATGTCTGCCCCTTATTATAATTTCCAGCCTCCATGACTGCCCCATTTATATATCCAGCTTGCATGTCTGCCCCTGTTTATATGTCCAGCCTGCATGTCTGCCCCTTATTCCAGCCTCCTTGTCTGTCCGCTATTGCCAGAGCCAGCCTCCATCTGCCCACTATTGCCAGAGCCAGCCTCCATCTGCCCACTATTGCCAGTGCCAGCCTCCATATGCCTACTATTGCCAGTCTCTATGTCTGCCCCCTATTGCCAGCCTCCATATCTGCCCCCAAATGCCAGTGATAGCCTCCATGTCTGTCCCCATCTGCCGTCTTATTGCCAGCCTCCATCTGCCCCCTTATTGCCAGCCTCCATCTGTCCCCTTAATGCCAGTCTCCATCTATCCCCTTAATGCCAGCCTCCGTCTGCCCCCTTATTGCCAGCCTCCATCTGCCCCCTAATTGTCAGCCTCCATCTGCCCCCTTACTGCCAGTGCCAGCCTCCATCTGCCCCCTTAATGCCAGCCTCCATCTGTCCCCTTATTGTCAGTGCCGGCCTCCATCTGTCCCCTTGTTGTCAGTGCCAACCTCCATCTGCCATTAATTGCCAGTGCCAGCCTTTATTTCAGACCATTATTTTTTTTTACTCACCTTTGATGTCTTCTGGAGCCCTGTAGCACCCTATCCTTTTTTAGGTTCGGTCACTGCCATTAGTAACAGGTTTGGTCCTACAAGGCCCTGTATTTCCTGTTCTATGCTGGGAAAATCCCTGCCGCCTATACCACGGCAGGGCTTTAAAAAAACAAAAAACAAAAAAAAAAACTTTGTCCCGAGAGTCTGATCTCTCGGGACATATTCTGGGGCGGGCGGGACAGCAGGACAGTCCCCCGAAAGCAGGACTGTCCCACTCAAATCGGGACACTTGGGAGGTATGCTGTATGGTAAGGTGTCAAATATCAAATCACACCTTATCACATGAGTAAAGAGTTCACAGTCACTTTAGCACAGGGTTGTTGACTTTTAAAAGCTTCCCTCCAGGAGATCCCGGAGGGCAGCCATAGATGCATGCGGGGGGCGGGGCTTAACAGCATGATTGATGTAAATTGCATCATTAAGCCCCACCCCTTGCCTAGCAATTACCCCTTTCGTAGTTTTATAGAGATGGGGGTGGGACTAGATGACACAATTTGCAATTAGTAAACTATTGGTGCCATGTATGAGTGTATGTATGTATAGCTCCATGTATGAGTGTATGTATGTATAGCTCCATGTATGAGTGTATGTATGTATTGCTTCATGTATGAGTGTATGTATGTATAGCTCCATGTATGAGTGTATGTATGGATAGCTCCTGAGTGTATGTATGTATAACTCCATGTATAAGTGTATGTATGTATAGCTCCATGTATGAGTGTATGTATGTATAGCTCCATGTATGAGTGTATGTATGTATAACTCCATGCCATGGTGTATGTATGTATAACTCCATGTAT